>CAHIKZ030000916.1:822500-890000 GCA_903632075.3 Acanthosepion pharaonis | reverse complement strand
TGAATCAACTATTAAGAATGTTAGTTCACTCTGTCCTGCTTGACAATTTTTCTCGTCAGAATCTATCTTACATATTTATGAGTCTATCATTCGGCCAGGAATAGAATATTGTTGTCACATCTAATCTGGAGCTTCTGATATGTATTTAGAGATTTTTGATAAAATATGGAGAACAGCATACAATTTGGTCGGTCCTCAGCAGATTTATTTCCATAGCACTACCTAAAAAACCAGGTGCAAACGAATGCGAGCTCCACCGAACAATCAGCCAAATGAGCCACGAAAGAAAACTCATCATCCGTATTCTGATGAATAGAGCACGCAGCAGAATCGGGCCAGAGATAGGACAAGAATAGTGCGGGTTCGTCAAAGACAACGGAAAAAGAACACGATATTCATGCTTAGAATGTTATCGGAAGGAGTAATACAGACGCAGAAGGATGTTTTATAGACTACACAAAGGCACCCGACAAAGTATGCCAAAAGTACCTGCTAGCATTTCTCAGCAATCTTGATATATTCGGGAAAGATATCTGAAAAATCAAGAACCTATACTGGCAGCAAACGGCTTGCATTCGCATCGAGAATCAGCTCAGCGATTACAAAAAAAAAAAAAATAGAAAGAGGCGTAAGGCAAGGATGTGTCTTCTCGCCGGACTTATTCAACCTATACAGCGAGGCAATTCTGAGGGAACTGGAAATCTATGGGGATTCATCATCTGCGGCCACAACCTTACCAACATAAGATACGCAGATGACACGCTACTGATAGCAGACATGGAAAAGAAAGTACAAACCTCCTGCAGAAGGTAGCGAGGGAGAGCGAGAAGAAAAGACAGAATGCATGGTCATTAGTAAAAGGATGAACCCAAAATGCGATTTGCAGGTCGGGGACACTAGAACCAAACATGTGCGGAAGTTTAAGTATCTGGGAAGTGTTCTGACGGAGGATGGTAGGTGAGACGCTGAGATCCGAAGACGGATTGGGATGGCCAAGGATGCTTTCCAGAAGATGGAGAGAGTACTGCGAAACAGGAGGATTTCTATGGTGACAAAGAAAAGAGTAGTGAGCTGCTACGTGAGATCTGTCATCCTATACAGCAGGAAATGTTGGACGGTATCCTCAAGGATGAAGAAGAGACTAGAGGCGGCGGAGATATGGTTCTACAGAGGGATGCTGAGGATATCATGGACCGAACATCAGGTCTTGGAGAGGATGCAAACAAGGAGGAAGCTTATGCCTAACATAAGGAAGAGTCAGATGAAATTTCTGAGACATATGATGAGAAAGTAATGCGTGGAAAATCTGATACTCACGGGACGAATAGAGGGAAAGAGACAAGGGAAAGCAGCGGACGACATAGATGGCGGGCATCGGCAGTTGGATGGCGGAGCGTGGTCTGGGGGAGATCCACAAGGAATAGGGGGAAGTGGAGTGCCATGATCGCCTACCTCCTGAAAGGACACGGCACATAAAAAGAAGATGCAAGTAATGATGAGTGACATCATCATTATCATCATCATCATAAACGTTCGCATATCCAGCGGGGATTAAAATGTTGCTGCGCAGTTGAACACCTGAACACTTATCTCCACTTCTCTGAGTTGAAATCCTGAGAGGTAATCATTCTTGTGTAGCATGTGTCGAAACTGGATGGACTCTTCCAGCTATAGTTGGACAACGATCCCAGGAAGAGCCCATCCAAACCAGCACAAACCGCAGCCGATGTCTTAAGTTCCCCCTCGTCCCGTACATTGATTCCATCGTGGGCTTCCTACGCCCTGGCTGTCGTCTTCAGTCTATGAATTCTTCCGCACAATGTCATCACTACACTGGCTGTATATGTATCTATGGACGTAGACGATCATGGCTCTCCACGATTTGCCATCTCTAGTTACCCATAGCAGCGTTTGTAGATTTGCTAAGCATTCTGCACCCCTGATACGCCACCCATTCCCCCCCAAATCTCGTCAGGTAGATTACCCTTCCCCTTCTCCTATCTATCTATCTATCTATCTATCTATCTATCTATCTATCTATCTATCTATCTATCTAATCGTGTCTGCTGCAGTCTGCTCATTATCTATCTATCTATCCCAATCAAATTATGTTTATTGCAGTCTCTTCACTATCTATCTATCTATCTATCTATCTATCGCAATCACATTGTCTATTGCAGTCTGTCCATTATCTATCTATCTATCTATCTATCTATCTATCTATCTATCTATCTATCTATCCCAATCAAATTATGTTTATTGCAGTCCCTTCACTATCTATCTATCTATCTATCTATCTAGCTAGCTAGCTAGCTAGCTATCAGCATGTATTTGTTTGAATTATTAACTCTTGCGTTATGATTAATACCAAGAAAAACCTGGCAAGAAGCCCTTTTAAAAATAGATGAGATATAAACTGAGATACGGTTGATAAATATCTATCAATCTGTCTATCCATCTACCTATCTATTTCGAAAAAAATATTCAGAAATACTTTCGCGTCTATTATACGAAGCCGGCTGCGTAACATCGATAATTAATCTTGGAAAAACAATAGGCTTCATTAAATTTCAAATTCATCCTGTTTGTCCCTGCAGAAAATGCGTTTACTTTCTTTTTCATAATCTATGTTTGTTTTCTTAGGTCCTTTTTGAAGATTATGTTTCCTTGTTGAAATTTTCCTGATTCCATGCGGCGATAGTGTGACCTAATAAAAAGGCCGAGTCCGACGCAAAAACAATATAGATTTCTTTTGTTTTCTTATCAATATAAAAAAAATGAGAAAAATAGATGGAAAACAAGGGTCAACATAAAAGCAGACAACAAACGAATTCTTTTGTTTCATTTTAATCATTGTATTTTCCTAATAACATAAACTGTCTGTTCTCACAGTATTTTCAAAATGTTCTCCCCCCTTCTTCTCTACTTTGCATTTGATTCCGATATCTTTGTTCTTTTTGGTTTCAAAGAAAGGAAGTAAGAAAAAGTCATTGACCACTGTTGCGTGTGCACACAATTTTGAAGTAACTGTTTGCATGCTAAAGTTATGTTTGTGGTTTCATATAAGATAAATCTGGATTGATTTGTAGAGGCTGGTATAATTTTTGTACTATGATAGTCCGAATTTTCTTGATTGACGTTTATAATTTTGAAGTAAAACAGTAAATAATTTTGATGCAAAACTGCACAAAATAGACTTCCTTTAACCATTATAAATCGTTCGATGATGCCGACATAAAACATGGTACCTCCGTTTCGAATGTTTCCGCAGAATATTAATTATTTTTTGCGCGGTGTGTATAAAAAGTCATATCACGATTATTATAACCCGTTAGGGTTACTTACTCACATGTACTGCAACCATAACAGTAACAATGTAGTAAGAGAGACTTCAAATACATAAAGCCACTATGACACAAGGGGATACTGAACTTGATAAAATATGAGTCAGATAAAATCATTGAGACCGAATAATAAAAGAAACGGAATTAAAATATATATCAATTGATATTGTATTTTAATTTTTAAAGATCAAATTTGACTCTGAAGCAAGAGGCTGGAAGAAGATTTCATCAGTATCTGTCTATTTCTGAGATGAGGTACACTATTTACATTATTCGGACTATCATCCTCATCTTTGTCGCCATATTTATTACAACATTTTGACCCTTCAGTATCTGTCTATATTTCTGAGATGAGGTATTTTGTACACTATTTACATTATTTGGACTATTGTCCTCATCTTTGTCGCCATATTTATTACAACGTTTAGGCCGTTCAGTATCTGTTTGTATTTCTGAGATGAGATATTATGTACACTATTTACATTGTTCGGGCTATCATCCTCATCTTTGTGAAATAAAGGGTTCAGTTCGATATTCCAACCGTCTGAAGAAGGCCGGCGTGTACAACGGCCGAAACGTTATTATAAATATGGCTACAAAAATGAGGAGAATAGTTCGAATAATATAAATAGTGAGAATTTCATCATCGAGAAGCGCGAGAGAAGAGACTGTTAATATGGAAGTTACCGTTAAGGCTAGCAACTGCAACTGTAAAATGACTGTCCCTACCTTTCTATGTAGCAAAGTTGAAAGCTCAATGGCTATGAACAATGGTTATGTAAATATATATAGCCAAGAAACAGGCTGTCACGATACGACGATGGGAATGTAACCGGTCAGGTCAAGGCCGATAAAATTGCAGATCCTTCTCTGTGTTTTATCAAGAATCTCTAAAAACATATCTAACCACCAAATCAAATGTGACAGCAATATTCTATTCTTGGCCGAACAGTAGACTCATAAATAAGTAAGATACATTCTAACGAGAAAGATTGTCTAGTAGGACACAGTGAACCTTAATAGTTCATTCAATATAATTTGTTCATGTCAGTGGAAAACGTTCGCCCATACATTTTTAGGCTTGTTTTGAATTCAGAATCTTACTTCCGCAGGAATGGTTGTCACCTCAAGACATGAAATCCTAGTCTTCCTTGCTATTTAACCCATATCTGCAGGAACATAAATTCATCCCTTTTCAAACGCCATTATCATGAATTGAAAGAAACAAAATTTGACAGGAATCGAACTTGGCATGCCGAATTCACTTTCCGATAATTTGCTACTCTTATAAACGGTCAATTCCAAGAAACGTTTTCAGTTTTAAATACTTGAAATATTTCATTTAAACATGAAACTTGTGTCGGGTTATCTCCTCCTAATTTTCGAAAGCGCTATTAAGAGACACTCTCCGGCACTATAAATACACTGTGCTAAAATTTTATCAATCTCGTCTTAATTTTCCGCTTATACGACAACATATAAATCTCTCGTGGAAGAACGCGTTCCCTTTTGGGAAATGCATGAAAGATACACACGCGCGCATTCGTATATACGTACCTTTCACTTCATTTTTTTCTAGGACTTTCTCCTACACCAAACTACACATACGCAAACAATTATTAAATGTTTTCTTCATTCATGTTCATTGTTCAGTAACACGCAACAATATTCTATTGTTTATGTAACCCATTATTGTTAATAAAATTATCATTTCTTTGTATATATATATATATATATATATATATATATATATATATATATATATATATATATATATTGTTCCTTGTTTCTTTCCTTTTTAACGTGAACTCATATCCCGAGTTGCCATGTTGATTGTAGACATTTTAGGATACACACGTGTTTATCTCTCAACGTGTACACCTGCCCGCAGAACTTGTAATATAATTTGTTTGAGCAATATAGGGTTAAAAATTATCCCTATGAAGATCAATATGCTTCTAATACGTAACCAGTTTTCGGAAGCCATCTTCCCTACGTTGTATTTGCTTGTTTAATTAGCTTTTAACTAAACTGTGAAATCAGTTTATATTCATTGATTGTGCATCTTTGTTTTCCTTGATTATACTTAGCTTTGAATGCTGTAAAAATCATTGTCAGACGCACAATCAATTTTCACAAATTGAAAATAGAGATTATTGGACATTTATGGCTGCTTTTAACAAAATGGCTGCTGTTCAGTAATTGGCGTTTCCATGAGTTGTGACGTGCAAACCTATTGGGGGATTGTCTAAGCAGAAAACGACCTCGTCAAACGATTTTTATATTTCATATATTTTTGATTAAACAGTCATGTTTCTAATGCAAATAGCAGAATTTGGGAATACACACACACACACACACACAAACACACACACGCACTCACACACACACACACACACACACACACATATATATATATTAATGTCTATATTTTTCATCGTTATTGTTCCATTTAATATTGAGATAAAAACGGAGAACAAAGCAATTAAATATTTCATGTTCGTAATTACAAATACTTTTGTTTCCTATCTGCTGAGGAACGAATATGTGTGGTTAATAATAGCTGCTTTTAAGTCAAATATTGTATGTATAATATGGCTATTGTTATGTTTTATTACCTACCGCCAGACGTCCCACTGCTAGCACAAACATCAAGAAATCTGAAAATAAAAAAAACAGCTCCTGATATGGCTTGAACTCAGATTTAAAACATTTTGTTGTTTATTGACGCTGCTTTAATTACTTCGACCGCGAGAGAGTCGACAGTTTGCAGAGCGCAATCGAAAATCATTCTTAATCTTTGTTCAGTATCCATTATCTCCGCCATCTTATTATTCTATAACGTCATTGTAGAATTATATTTAAGAACATTTGACAGCAACCAAGACCATTAATTTTATTTTTTTTAACATTTTTCTTAAATATAATCAATTTTCTATCTTTGCTTTCATATTAAAGCACTTCGGGTTGATAAACATTCAGTAATAAATATTGCATTTTATAGCAAACAGGTTTCCCAGGGGCGAGATAAATTTTCTAATCATGACATTTTCCACAGACATGAAGTGGATTCATTACATTGCATCAATTGCTAAGTCTCTTACTAGGAAAGTTGGTTCACTGTGCTAAGCCAGAAAGCTTTTCTTATCAGAATCCATCTTGCACATTTATAAATCTAACATTCGTCCGTGTATTGAACATTGCTGCCATATCTGGTCTGTTGTTCCTGCTGTATAACGAGATTCTTGACAAAATTCAAAGACATATCTGTAAAGTTAATGATTGTGACATGGCTTCTCAACTATAGTGACTTTCTCATCGACGTGTCGTGGCTTTCCTTTTTTTCTTTTCTACAAATATTTTCATAGTAACTGTACTGGTGAGCTTTTTTAACTAGTGCCCTAACTACATGAATATAAACGTGCTAATTGATTGGGAAAATAGGTTTAGCTGTTTTACTGCTGAGCTAGCTAGGTGCAAGCTGCTTTTCAATTCTAAGAGTTTCTTTTCACGCATGTCTCACCTGTTTCCAACCACCTACGATTTTCAAAACATTCAATGCAACGTCAATTTATGACAACTTGAAGCAATATAGGGTTAAAATTTAGGCCTATGAACATCAATAGGCTTTTAATAAGTAACCAGTTTTCGGAAGCCATCTCCCCTACGTTGTTTTTGCTTGTTTAATTAGCTTTTAAGTAAACTGCGAAATCAGTTTATATTCATTGATTTATCTATTTATTGTCCTTTCGACACTACTCCTTAATAATTTTTACGCCCTGCGTTCTAGTGACATTATCATCTTGCTTGCGGATAAAATGATTTTACAAAATGCCTGAACCTATTTGATTATTTCTTAGTTAATCCTTATTCATCATATTAATATTCCCCAAATCGGTCACTACTTTTTGCTAGTAGGTATGGCGAGACGTCAGAATAACGCTGTTTTTAGTTTTCAGTCAATTTCTATTTCATTTGTATAAGATTTATACCCTTCCAATAAGAGCGAAATGATGAGAAACATTGACTCAAATCAATTGAGTTGATTTGCTGAACTGAAACAGTATATGGAAACGTTTCGTAGATAAATAAATAAGGGAATCAAGAATATTTCAACTTTAGAAATCATGTTTCATGAATCCGAGTTGCGTTGCTGAAAACAACAAATTATATGGCAAAAATATTGGATTTTGATTCGGATTTTGCTTTGTAATACCGAAAAGTGTTCATCTTTTCCTAAACGAAATTTGCAGAAACGTTCGGCAGAAATGTTGTGCGAACCATAAAATTAATACAAAGAATAAGTTCTCTGACACTTTAAACTTTTGCTTCATCTTTGTGACAAAATTCCAGAATTCATTTCACTAGAGGATACTATGTATACAACAGAGGTCGGCTACATTTTGCTATGTGTCGACTTAGGGTTTTAAAATCATTCACTTGCCATTTTTATAGAAGTCAAGATCAATATATCTGTTCTACAATATATTTTATATAGTAATATATAGTATATATACTTTAGTATACATTAAAATTGAAACAGCTAAATATCTTCTTTGCATTGTAGTAGTTATTGATTCGGAATTCGTGATGTCATTTGCGGCTGCGTGCCATTGAAAATTGCTTGGTGTGCCACGTGTGACACGCGTGCCTTAGGTTGCCGGCCGCTGTTAAATATCTTTGCCGTTTACTTTTCTTTGTTTCTAAGGATATTATTTTGTTTCTTAGTATTTTGCTTATTTTTATATTAGGTTGTCACACATGAAATGACGTTCTTTATAAGAAATGCTTCTGAAATTTTAAATAACTAATTTATTTAGTTGATATACGCACCATAATGATGAATGACTGTTCTCCAACATTCATCTGAATCCTTTATGCCATTTTTAAAAGAGTCTCATCCTTTGATGGGATAAACAGTTCAAATGCTTTGATTGCCTCCTCCTTATTGGAGAATGTATGAAAAGCCCAAAATGCTTAAATAAGTGATAATCAGTCGGAGATATATCAGGTAAATATATAGGGTGAAGCGAAATTTCATAATTCAGAATATGCGAGCTTTTGGACAGTTGATGAGAAGCGTGTAGCCGTGTGTTATCGAAGAGCAAAACGAGGCTACTCCTATTCACAAGGTTAAGATATTTCTTTTACAATATTCTGAGCATACACTCAAAATCTCCACAGTAAGTGGTTGCTGTTATTGTTTTTCCAATAATGAATAATGAATAACCGCTTTGAAATACCACCAAACGGTAACCATTAATTTTTTAAGGTGCAATGGAGGTTTCGGGTATTGTTTTGGTGAATCACTTGAATCCATCCACTGGCCTACTCTCTTAGTGCTGTCAAAGTGTATTCATTTTTCATCGCATGTAATGATTCGATGCAAAAATAGTACTTTTTCCAAGTTTGTACTTTTACAGTAAGAATACACGACATTGTTTCATTGTAATACTTTTCAGTGGGCTTATGAATAACAATATATTGAAAGAAAAAATATCTGAAAAGAAAAAGAGGAATAAGTCAAGTTATATTTATAATACTAGGGATATTAGTTCGTTTTACGAGTGGAACAACAACCAACCAAAAAATGCGTCATTTCATGTGTGACGACCTAATATATATAGTGATTTTCCAAGCGTAGCTCAGATGTGGCACAAGGCCGAAAGTATGGAGTACCCAGTGACGATCGAACTCACTACTCTGTCGTAATAGTTATAGCGAACCAAGCTTGCTAACAATTACATCACCTCGAGGTGCCCCAACAACCTCGTGTGTATATATATATATATATATATATATATATATATATGTGTGTGTGTGTGAACATTGAAGTCAGAGGCGACAGACGATTTCATGCTAGACGCAATTGTCAGACCGCCTGACGATTGCGTCCAGCATGAACCAGCTTGTCGCTTCTAGTATTGACTTCAACGTTCACTTTATATTTATATTTACATACGCTTTATCTCAGATATTGAGCACTTAATCCTATAAAAATAGCACGCCTTGAAATTATATTTCTTCATATATATATATATATATATATATATATATATATATATATATATATTTATAAAAATATCAAATGACAGAAATTACCCGTAAAAAGATATATGGAAAACATAGACTTGCCAGCTCATATGTTGCAGTGTTATCAAACGTGAAACAAAGATTAAAACAGACAATAAAGTAAAAATGAATTCTTTATTTTTTCATGTAATAAAAATCTTAATTAAAGCCTAAAATCAAATAGATAATGTAAACTTACTGTACTGTATGCAGTTATATATAAGAAATCAACAAAAGCGTATCACCTAAACTATCTGATGTTGTCGACTGCTACTGAAAGTTGTAAAAAACGAGTGGCACTGCCTTCGAAGCTATTCAACTAATTAATGGGAACGTCTGATTAAAAAAAATGTACCGGAGCATGAAATTTTCCGGAGGACGGGATCTCGGATTAAAGACATTCGATTGTATGCGCGTGTATATATATATATATATATATATATATATATATATATATATATATATATATATATATATATATATATGAACCTAAAGAGCCAGGTAAACCTACTTAGGTTTCACCTATACGGATCGTTATGGTCAACTGGCCTGTTGGTTATTATTAATGAAGAAATCCGCTTTTCATCTCATGTTCATTATGAAGGATTCTATTTTCTTCAATAAAACTAATTCGTATGAGTGTCGGTCAGTTAATGGTATATTTTTAAATGAGTATCCCACGTCTCCTCGTTCCATAACGATTAATTTTGTAAAGTGCTCAATAGAGTAACCTAGAGCTAAAATAATAATAATAATAACATAGTTATACTCCAAACGAGTAAAACTATTTCTATTATTATTATTATATATATATATATATATATATATATATATTGAAATATATTTCGATGAATAATTTAGACATGTTCTGAATACTCATTTTCAATTGGATCTTTTCATATTTAGGATAAACATTTTGATGTTCTTATTGAAGGACGAGAGAAAATCGTCTTCTGATACATATTTCTTGTATTCCGAGTACTTTCGACATAGCACAATTATATCACCAGGGCATTGTTTACTTGTAGAGTGAAGAAAGTTGAATCAATGTGTGTGATCACTGACGCCGT
Organism: Acanthosepion pharaonis; assembly: GCA_903632075.3. NCBI lineage: Eukaryota > Metazoa > Mollusca > Cephalopoda > Sepiida > Sepiidae > Acanthosepion > Acanthosepion pharaonis. The sequence continues at coordinate 879,514 of CAHIKZ030000916.1, read as the reverse complement.
TTAAGGGGAGGTAACTAAATATGTTTGTGAAGAAAAAAAAGCTTATGCGTGAATATGAAAGGACATAACTGAAAATAAGTAGACAGAACACGTCTAAATTCTTCAACGAAATATGTATGTCTTAATAAAAACAAGCCGCCAAAATACACACATACACACACAAATGTTTGGTTTGGTTTATTTTACGGCATATCAACCTCAATGGGTTATTTATTGCTGACGAAATTTTTATTGCTGGTAATATTATGTTTTGTCTAAAATCTATTTCTGGTAATATTTTTCCTTCAAAAATGTATTGCTGGTAATATTTTTAAAAAAATGTATTGCTAGAAATATTTATTTTAAAAAAAAAACATTGTTGGTAATATTTTTTCAAAACAGTACTGCTAGTAATAATGTTTTGAAGCATTTCATGTATTAAAACCTATTTTTACACTTTCATGGTCTTTTGACCCCAGTTTCGGGGTTAACTATTTGCCCATAGTTGGGCCCCTAACAGGTTCTACCACCCTGAGAATACCAGCAACTAAGAGGTGGTCCACGCTCCTCAAAACCTGATCAGAGGCCTTGCTGCTGGACGTAGTTTATCATCTTACCCAGGACGCGGATATAGTTTATCGTTATATATATATATATATATATATATATATATATATATATATATATATATATATATATATATGATACAAATATATTTTTACACTATGATATATTTATGAGTAGAAGTTCTCAGAATCGTTGAGAGTAAATATAAAAGTAGTCACTGATGGCAACACAAATCGGCGACAGTCTATTTCATACTTGAACACAATACAGCGAAAACAGCAAGAATTGTCACCAACAACAAATCTTTCATCATTTAAACAGCTGGTGTCATATCATCATTAGTATCAAGCGAAGAGACTACAAATATACCTTACGATATCATTAGTCACGCCAATGCTAGTGTCATGTAAATGCTATTTTTGCTCGTCTTCGAACCTTTCAGTATAATTCATTGTATCTTTTTTTTGCGACAATCCTATTTTAATTATTTAAGCCGAAGTTGATTTGGCAATAAGACTTCAACAGACGACATCAATATGAAATATATTGGCGAACAGCCATTTCTCAGACATTGACATTTCCAGCTTACACTTGTGTGTCGAACATACCTACATTATCAAATTATTTTTTTCAAATACCGCATAGTACATATTTGGTACGCAATGCTTATTATTTTTACGAAATATTTTTCTTCGAGGCACCATGTCTATTAGGCTAACATAAAGAGTCCTGGCTTATTTGAACCACTTCGCTTATTCCAAAAACTAGAAGACCCCACCCTTGTCACTATTCCAGATTAAGTAATAAAACCTGTTGGGTTAATAAATAAAAAAACTCTCACTTCTTTAGAAATTGCTCTGTTTACGTTAGGATATGAAAATGGGAAGATGTGAACGTTTCGAGAAATTTGGAAAGATTTGCATTTATACGACACGATATAATTTCAGTATCTGTCTATATTTCTGAGATGAATTATTATGTACACTATTTACATTATTCGGACTATTGTCATATTTATTACAACTTTTCGGCCGTTGTACGCTCCGGCCTTCTTCAGGTGGTTGGAATGTCGAACAGAACTAGAACAGTCTACCCCAGTGAGCGAAATAAAGGGTACAGTTCGACATTCCAACCACCTGAAGAAGGGTGGAGCGTACAACGGCCGAAACGTTGTAATAAAAATGGCGATAAAGATGAGGACAATAGTCCGAATAATGTAAATAGTGATTTAATTTTACTTGATCGTCGAGGCCGACCGTAATTGAGACGGTTTAAAAGCAGATAAGATCTAACGACGATTTTTCTTGCCAAGCGGGAGCCTAAACTGATTCTGATTAAAAATGTGCACACATGTGAAGTGGATGGATATATATATATATATATATATATATATATATATATATATATATATATATATATGGCGAAGGATATTTGGGCACCAATCCTCTTTCAGTCATTTACCAACTTGCTCCTTTTTAAAAACATTCTAGCATTCCCATGAGCACCATGGGAAATCTTATTAACGCCATTTTCTATCAACACTGACATACCAGTGCCAGACATGGCCCCTAACAAAAACCCTTGAGAGGAAACTGATCACTTTTGAGATGAAATGCCTGCGGAAAGCAGTGAAGAACACCAGGCGAAACAAGATCAGGAAGGAGGCAATAAGAGATTTCGTAGCAGCAATACCAATCATACAACATATCGAACGACAGAGGATCAAGTGGTTCGGACACCTCACTCATATGCTTGGAGTGACTCAGTGACAAACACTCTCAGAGCCCCCGAGATATCTCTCCTCCAGGCTACTCGCCTTGCCGTTGATAGACGACTGTCTCCCCACGACGCTTACAGCACAGGCGAAAAAAAAAAACAAAAACAAAACTAAAAGCTAATATCTCTCTTTCATGCAAGTTATTGCGGTTAAATATTCTATTTAGTATTTCTTGTGTTCGTATAAGTTTTTGTTTTCTTTTCAGGATATAAAGCGTGTAAAAGTTGTCCGAATGTTCTGGACATCCGAGCGCTCATGGCTATTTATTTACTCATTATCAAGAATTTTTTAACTTTTATTTTTAACTGAATGTGTAGATTTTTATATATGTTTCTAGATCTTTGGGAGTTTTTTTTTTATTTTTCTAAACACGGTCAGCACGTTCTGACCGTGTTCACAGATGATGTTCTTGACTGTTAGCTTTTTCTTTTATATTCCAGCATCCAGTACTCATGTTTTGGCCATAGAAATACAATTCTGAGCGGAATTTTTCTTTATCTACAAAGTTTATGTCCCAAAAAGAAGACGTACGAACTTAAGAAAAATTAAATGAATTTAATGAAACTTATATATATATATATATATATATATATATATATATATATATATATATATATATATATATATGTGTCTGTGTGCGTGTGTTGAATATTGCTGCCTCATCTGGTCTCGTGCTTTTCCTATGCAGTTAGGTATTCTTCATAAAATACAAAGAAGAATCTGCAATGTTATTCATCCTGACCTGGAATCTCGCTTTAAGTCACTTTTCCACCACCGTAAGGAATATTCCTTGTGCCTTTTTTAATATAAATATTTCCATTGCAAATATTTTCATCAGCTTTCCTCTTTGGTATTTATACTTTATAAACTTAAGCGTAATGCTAGATTTACGGTAAGGTTTCATCATTTTACAAATGAAATGAATAGATACAACCGCAAGTTCTATTCTAACATTTTCTTCTTATGGATCTCTCTCTCTCGGCTTCTTGATATCCAATCAGATTTGATTTTCAAAAATTTAAATTCAATCTCACTCATTCTCTTTTCCTTAATAATGTTTTCTTTTTCTCACATTCTCTCAAACTCAAACCCCTCTGTATTAGTGGCTTTGTTTCCTTGCTTAGTGTGAAATAATTAAAAATAATTAAAAATAATGGAAATTGAACTTCTGGAATCTCGGCTGATAGCCCACATTTCTAACCATTAAGCCAACTTATGAAACTTTGACCTTTTTATGCTACTCGAACAGAAATGAACGCACGATTTGAAAGATAGCGAAGGCCACTCCTCTGTCAAATGTGTATAATGGTAGGACATTGAAAGCGGTTTTATTGTCATTGTCTCCGTGCGTCACGTTACACAATCTGAAATACTGTTTGCATGAATGGGTGTCGGATAGGGGAATAATGTGCTATCGGTTGGCCAAGAAGTATTTGGCGGGAAAATCCTCGGAAAGAGTCAAGAGCACTTGACAAAACCACTTGGATCGGGGGTCTTATCTATAGAAACAATTGCATTAGCTGATGAGATCTCTTGCGTCTTGTCAAAGGTTTTGTTGACAAGAAGCAAGAAAAAGAAAATGAATTAAAAATAGAAAGAAAAAAACGTGAGAGAAAAGAAGAGCTTATGAGGAGAAGGAAAGAACGGTCAGGATGAACAGACATAATTCTTGAGAGGAAGCTTAAAATGTCTACAGAAACAAGTGGCGAAAAACGACCCAAAAGATGAAAGAAAGAAAGAAAGAAAGAAAGAAAGAAAGAAAGAAAGGAAATGTAAAGAGAGTAACTAAATGGACTAGAGAGAGTTTGAAAAAATAAATATTACAAAACAAAAAATAAACAGATAAGTATATTAAAAGAGATTAAAATAAATATACTAAGGTAGAAAGAAAGAATAAAAGAGAATGTAAGACATAGAAAAAGAGGAAAAGAAAGAAAGAAATATAGAAAGAAAAAAGAGAAATGACAAAAATAATATTTTAAAATATTTGGTAAAAACGAAAAAAAGATACGTGAATGAAAGAACACGTGATCAATACAAAAGGAATGTTAAATACGCTGACATATTTTGCTGAAGAGTTTCTTAATGATATATAGTCATACTAAGGAATATATGGTCTTATTCCGAGTGCTCAGTTCAGGGAAAAGTCCACGAAGGATCATCTTAAAACAACACTGAAAGCTACTGGAATAGAGCCTAAAGCATCTGAAACACAAGCCCAAGACCGTACCAACCGGCGATGTTCCATCACTATCGGAACCAAAAAATCCAAAGCCATCAGAAGAGAATAGGAAGAAGTCAACCGACAAGAGAGAAAGACTCGATAAGATCGACCTCGTTCTGCACCAATATTAGTCTGCTGTCAATGCCATCGGCTCCTCCATGCAAGAATTGGTCTACTTAATCCTCAAAACCATCATCAGAAATGAAGCGAGTAGCAAAGAAGAAATTAAATTCCTGAATACGACATAAAGCCGACAGCGACGAAGGAACGGATCCTATTGAAAATATCCGGTGAAAATGTGTTTTAATTATTCAACAATACTTCTTTTATATATATATATATATATATATATATATATATATATATTTTAAGCGTTTCACCCCAAGCAAGGCGAGAAGCCACTAGGACGCAAGGGGTTACAGAAAATAGCAAGATCAGATAGGAGTGATAGAAGAAAGGATGAGAGTAGTGGATAGATTAAGGCAACTGGAGATGTCGATTGACATTACACTTGAATAGCTGGAGATTATAGCTCACAGGGACACAGGAGAAGGGAAGTGAGTTCCACAAGCGAGAGGTGCGAGACATGGAGCTATTAGAGAGAAGAGGGGCTACATTTAGGAGTTTCGACAGTGAAGGGGTGAGAGCGGGATGCCAGCCTCGTAAGTCGCTGGAACTCATGACGTCTGGGAACCAGCGAATGCAGATCCTCGGAGCAGTTTCCATGAAAGTATTTGTAGAACAGACAGAGGGAGGCGACAGCGCATCTGTGAGAAAGTGACTGTAGACGAGACGCCAGGGCAGGGCCAACCATATTGCATATCCGCCTCTGGAGTCTATCAAGAACCCCGAGGCAAACAGAAGGGGCGCCAGACCATATATGGCAGCAATACTCCATGCAAGAGCGAATTGTGGATTTGTATATCTGGAGGATCGACTCAGGGGAGAAAACTTCCTAGCGCGTCTCAGGGAGCCAACGTTCCTCGCATTGGACGAGGTAATTGACTCGATGTATTTATTCCATCTCAGGTCAGCAGTCAACGTGAGACCGAGAAGCCGCAGAGTGTTGCTCTCGAGAAGTTGAGCATCAGACATTCTTATGGAGGGAAGGGAAGGCTCTCTGTGGTGATTAATAGAGAGCAGTTTTGTCTTCGAAGCGTTGAAGTTGACCAGCCAATTCATGCCCCAGTTCACAATCGATTGAGGTCCTTTTTCGAGACGCACGGTATATATATATATATATATATATATATATATATATATATAAAATTAAGTGGGATTTGAATAATCATAATTAATTCATCGAGTCTAGAAGAATCCTCAACAGAATGCAGAAAGCACTAGACAGCCCTTTCGTCCTATTTATTGAGACTCATCAGCAGTGCGCTTGAACCGGCTTCTAACGCTCTGCATGAAGCAGCTTGGAGATAGATGACGTGACTATACAGTCGCACGACGGAATTTCTGAAGAGCTGGCGCTATATCGAGTCTTGTATTTTATCTCTTCGTCACCGAGAACTGTTGGTCTATTGCCTATGACGCTTGCGGCATGTCGTAACGGTCCGGGATCGATTCTCGAAATAGGACCAAACGGCCGTCCAGTACTTTTTGCATTCTGTTGAGGTTAGCTTATTGTGATGATTGCCACACTTGTGCTATCGTCGATTAGCCAATCTCAATAGTTGTATCAATACCTGACCAGTAGATAGCTGTTTTTGCCAATTGCTTCATACATTCTATGCCAAAATTTCCGATTTGCAGTAAATCTATGATATTGGACTGTAGGCTGCGTGGAATCACAACTCTTGATCCATGGGTGAGGCATCTATGGTTGATACTGTGTGAATCCGAAAATTTCCGGAATTTTTCAACATCATCATTGCTCTCAATCTCCTTCGTTGTCCATCTTTCGCGCACACAGCGTTTCACTGCACTTATCACTGGATCTTTCCCAGACTCTTGGCAGAGGATGTTTGCATCTACATATTTGACTTGAATACTGATGGAGCACACCTTATCCATGTCTTCTCTAATTTTCTCCCTGTCGAAGTCGTTTTCGTCTCCGGATAGCAAACGTACTAAGGGCATCTGCATTGCCATGACACACTATTTTCCGCTACTCGATTGTGTAGTCACATAGCTCATCGAGCTAGTCGGTTGGCTGCGAGAAGTGGTGTCCCTCTTTTAGGGCCGAACAGTGTCGTCAGTGGTTTATGATCAATAATGAACATGAAAAAATGTCCGTACAGATACTGGTGGAATTTCCGCAAGCCAAATATAATGGCTAGGTCTTCTTTGTGGATTTGGTTGTGGTTTCTTTCTGCAGATGTGAAAGCGTTGGACACGTTTGCAATTTGGATATCCGGATAGCGATGAGACTGCTTCATTTCCAACATTGGACGCGTCATAATTCAGTTCAAAAGGCTTATTTGGGTTAAAATGTACAACGGCTTGATCTGAGGATATTACGTTTTACAACTGTACAACTTCCCTATTTCCAGGTATTTGATTTTTTGGTTAAACGATAATTTTGCTCTTCCATAATGTCCAGGTCTGGAATGAACTTCTCGTAGAATTGAACAGGGCCCAAGAAAAACTTTAAGCTTGAGACGTTCGTAGGAATTGGCATCTTTAAGACTGCCCTGACTTTGGATCCCCGCACGATTCCTTCTGCTGACAAGGTGTAGCCAAAATATTGCCTACTGGGCAGACCGTACAGGTAATTATCACAGCGACATATGAGTCCTTTATGGTTCAAACGAGAAAATAAATGCATCAGTTTGCTGACGTGTTCATTGGCGTTATGCCCACTAACAAGCATATTGTCTTGGAAGACAGTAACTCCAGGAAGTTCACCACTTATGTTCTCCATTGTCTCCTGGAAGTAAACAGGCGTTGACTTGATTCCAAATGCTAGTCGTTGGTGCAGGAGTACTCTAAGGAGAGTGCTGAGGGCTAGCCTCTATTGACTCACTAGTGCCAGCTTGATCGGTTGGTAGGCTTCAGAAGGGTCAATCTTCGTATAACCGTATCCCCCTTCTAGCTTCTGCATTAGTTTTTCTGTGAGTATCATCGGATGAAGGTGTTCCTCTAGATGATTGTTGATGCCTACTGACCAGTAACCACAGATCTGAAATTTTGGCTTCAGGGACAACGGGCATTTACGAATCGGTGCCACAGGTGATTCGTACTCGATGAATTGGACTTGCTTCCAGGCTTCTTTTGGAGATGCCTTCTTCGTAACCTTTGACCTGGTCGTGCCTTGTGAAAAACCGGCCTCGCATCAGACTTCACTTATAGTTCGAAATCCTGAAGATATCCTAATTCTTCTTTGAAAAGATCTGAGAACTTGTCACAGATACTGTGGCAATGTCATTGCAGGGAAACGTAAGGCTCGTTAGAGGTCTTAGGATGCGATGACTTTGCACCCTCACTCGTGTTCTGACACTCTATGCATCTTAGTTTAAGAGCATTGTCCACAGTGATTCCCAGTGTTTAGAGAGTGTTTCGTCCCAGAAAGTTCAGGGTCAGGGATCTTGGTGACGTTGTAGGGAATTGAGTGTTGTATACCAGTCTTTGAATTTTTGATTTGGCTCATAAATTTCCCAGCAGAGGCAGGTCGCGCTTGCTGATAGACTCATACAGATGTCTGACCTTATCCAGTTCCGGTCTTCCTAGTTGTTTCCTAACCAGAAATAAATTAAATTTCCCGTTGTTTCAGTGTCCAGTTCAGTCGTGAACTGTCGGTCCTGGATTGTGATTGGCGCAATAAATCTAGAAGTATCATCATTAAGAATCGTTTTGACGAGCTCTGCTTTCGTGATTCTCTTCACAGAAACTTGGGAACGATTTTCCCATTGCTGCCGTTAATTCTTCCTACATACAGCTTCCAAATGTCCCTTCATCTTACAAAAGTAGCATTTGACTTCTTTGTAGGGACAGTCTGTCAAATTTTGAGCCTTTTCACACCGGTAACACTTATAATCAGCGTCTGTGAAATTAGGCTGCTGGTAGTTTTTTCGTTGTCCATTCTTCTGTCTCTGGTTAACCTTGTTGACAGGCCTGGTCTTGGATCTGTAAACAGATTTCTTGTCAACTATCACGCATCTTCGATCTCAGTAGCGAGCTGGACCGCACGGGCAGAGTCCGGCTCTCTGTCCTTGATCTTGAAAAGAGCCTTCAAAACAGCTTCATTGTTGACAGAACATATGAATCTCTGTCTAAGAGCTTCATCTTGTGGTTTGGTGGTCGAAGAAAAGTCACAAGTAGCATCGTCTTGACGGATACGCGCTTCCAGCAACTGGAGATTTTCCGTTGCATGTCACTCCAGAACCTGAAACTTTCTCGTACAAAGAAATGTTTCGGTTCAAATTGTTCTTTCATAAAGTTGACGATTTCGATAGTGTGATAGCAGCTGGAGAATTTGGAAGACGGAAATTTGAACTGGAATCCTTTCAGAAGTTTGAAATAGAATCAGCCATCTCAAAGCTTCCATTTCTTCTCTGTACTGCTGCGCGTTCACCTCCATTTGTTCCCTCTGGAATTGAAATTGTTATGCGAACTTAATCAGCTTGCCACTTTGTTGTCGAAGTAAACAGTCCATTCGGCAAGGATAGTGAGATAATGGAATATGCGTATACCTGTGTTACACCTCAATGGAATATGATTGGCTGGTATCCGTCATAAATACCGACAGACGTGTAGGGGAGTCAAGAGCCTTTGTCTGAGAGCTAAGTCTATAACGACGCCCATTGGACTACGCCATTGATCTACACTTCTTCCCTGTGACAACGACGCATACCAGCTGATTACTGCTACCGTATTCTACTTGGTTATAGTAGCCAAAGTCACTTAGCTACTTCGTTCAAATATATCACTTTCCGGGACATATCAGATAGTCTCACATTCACTCACAGAGAAATCACATCGATAATCCAAATAGGTTAATTAACTGTCTCTCCAACAATGTAGGACAGGCAAGGTCAAAGCCAAATAGACAACCTAAGATGTTGTGAGTTTCCCGCGTGTCGGTGTATGAATCAAGACAAACACAGTTGTAGAGGAAAATACTGGTATATTCATAAAAGCAATTAACAATAGAGTGATTAGTAGAACGAAGGTTGGTTAGTACGAAACAATATCCAAAGTCTATAGTCCAACGGTATGTACCGGGTAATCTTATCTGGACTGCTAACACTGACGTTCTCTCTGACGCTCTGTCACTCTCTCTCCAGAGCTGACTTATATAAGAGGGACCAGTCCATTACTAGTTAGAAGGTGGGTGCGCCCCAACACAACCCAACTGCCTCACCTGCATTACTTACATAGCAGTGTGATTAGAACTTTCTAGAGAGTTCTACAATTTTCCATTCTATTGGTGAGATTCGCATGCATGCAATTTGCATTAGACACATTCGTATGCAGTAATTTGCATTGGGCAGATTTAGATGCAAGAGATCTCCACAATAGCATTCCTTAAAAAGCGTCAATAGAAAATTTCTGGGCTGTGATGATCTCTGTAGTTGTGTAGCCTAAATCGTATCGGTTTCATCTGCAAAGTTATTCTTTTCATGCCACTAAACACTTATAAGTTTTAATCATTGATCCTCAACTGCCCTAACTTATTTCAATTTGTATTCTCTTACTAAACTCATTTTTCGCAACCAATGGTTAACATTTCTAGAAATAAAATTTATAAGTTGATAAAGGTAAGTTTTTAATGACTGGCTGTGATTGCATTCTGTAAATTCATGTTGAAAAAATTTCCCTCTCTTCATGGTTTTTTTACGGCATATCAACCTCAATGGATTATTTAATGACTGTTAGATTTTCATTGCTGCTATCAAACCTATTTTTATACTTTTCTAGTGTTTTGACGCCTTTGGGGGGGTTAACTATTTCTTATAGCTGAAACCCTGGCAGGTGCCACCACTCTGGTCAGGGTGGATTTGGGTACACCAGCAATTAAGAGCTCTTTCCACGCTCCTCAAAACATTCTGATCAAAGGCCTTCTGCCGGATGTAGTTTATCGTCATACCCAGGACGGGAATTTTTAGATTCGTCACAAGAGATGTGTTCATACGTGCCGGAACAAAATATAAATGGATTTATCGACAGTATCCAGGAACGGAATTTTACCATATACGTCATAATATATATATATATATATATATATATATATATATATATATATATATATATATATATATATATAATATATAAACTTTAGATATTACCAATAAACTAAATACATCAGGTGAACAATGATTAACATTTCTAGAAATAAAATTTATAAATTGATAAAGGCAAGTTGTTTTTTTTAATGTCTGGTGGTGATTGCATTCCATAAATTCATGCTGAACCAATTTCCCCATCTTCTAATTTTTGATAAAATTTCATCCGATTGCAGAAGATATAAAAAAGTTGGCTGCATCTCAAAGACACTACAAAGATTTCTCTAACATTTTACATTTCAACTAATTTAATCAATAAATATATGCAAAAGCAGAATGGGTACAAAACATCGAATATTTGATAGATAAATGTCTAGGAAGCAAGAGTTAATCAGAACATGATCACTCACTATATAAGTACACATAGATATGCATGTAGCTTATACTTAATATGTTCATATCACATCACGTATGATGTCATTTGTGCATATGCAGTTCCAAGAAAGCGCGTGTCTGCACAAATCTAGCCAAAAAAAACGCACTTCAATCGATACACTCATGCACTAAAGTGCATATGCCTGAAACTAAGCAAAACTTCATATCAACAATAAAAGTGCATTTGTAATATAATCCATTCATAGATATAGAAAACAATAAAGAGGGAATCCTCCGGGATATTGTAGTAGTTCAAGATCGATATTGGCAACTTTACCAATTCGATATCATCTACTTTTTCAGTCAATAGATATGTAAAATAAGTTAATTTATACGCACTCACACACAAACATACACAGATACATTTGCACACACACACACATATATTTGTCAAAGCTGTATTCATAAAACTCGATGTAAACTGTATTATTATTATTATTATTATTATTAAGCATATAACCAATATTTCAGGTCGCTGTTTAGTAATATTTGTCATGGTAATATGAAATATGAATTTCGTAATACGTTTGATCATCAGGAATTTCGTCATATTTATGGTATTCTACTAGAGAAAATGAGGATAAAACACACACATACAAACACACACACGCACAAACAACCCGCACACACATATATATATATATATATATATATATATATATATATATATATATATATATATATATATATATATATATATATATATATATATAATCTAAGATGTGTATATTTATGGGATAAAGTGCTCAATATCAGTGATAGAGCGTGTGTAAATATGAAAGTGAACATAGAAGTCAACACTTAGAGGCGTCAGTCTGTTTCATTCTAGACGCAATCGTCAGACGCATATATATATATATATATATATATATATATATATATATATATATATATATATATATATATATATATATATATAATATTTTTATACAGGTGTCCTAGAATGATGGGACGCATTCTAAATACCAGAGACTTGGATTATAAAAATGATATAGCGTAGCAAATATATTTAATAAATAATTGATACACAAAAGTTCAACATTCGCTTGTACATTGTCTGATGCTTCTAATATGTGTCTAGAGATTTTTGACAAGAAATATCTGTATTGTTATCTGTTTTAACGTGGCATCTTACCATTTTCCTGTTAAAATTACTAATTGTAATGTACGTTCTCTTTTAATAATTTCTTTAATCGCATTTCTATTACGACTTCTTTCATGTCAACAATGATCTTAAAAAATTTCAATGCAACGCTAATCATCATCTTCTGTCTTTCTGGATCTTTTTCTTCTCATTGTCTTTTTTCAGAAAAAGATTTATTTTCAATTTCTTTCTAAGTAAACACATGCCCCTTTAGTGGCTTTATTACCTTATTGAAAATATTATAAATATCCTATTTTTTAATATTATTAGCCATTCATATTTTACAACCTTTTCGGATTTGTTCCTGGAAGTTGTAAATATGCCTTTTTACCCATTCTTTCAATCTTTAAGCGAACGGACGGAATTAGCGGAAATGTCCGTTGTAGCTCTACAAGGAATCAAAAGGTGAAAAAAAAAACGACACGGACATAAATTTAAAGGTTAATACTGTTAATACTGTTTCTACCTGTACATATATGTGCATATATATATATATATATATATATATATATATATAGAGAGAGAGAGAGAGAGAGAGATTTACAAATTCATGAATTATTCACACAAAAACAAATGCAAAGGTTAATGATTTAATTGGCGAGAAATCCATCGTCGCAAACAATTCAAATAATATACAAAACCTCCGAATCCGTTATGAATGAAATGATCCCTGTTTCTATAAATTTCTGCCGTATTAGTTCTTATTTTTACTACAAGCTTTCGTCTGTTCCTACAGACATCTTCAGGTATAGAATATATATATATATATATATATATATATATATATATATATATATATATATATATATATGCACACAAACACACACAGAAGGCGAAATAGATAAATTGTTGTCTAATTGACACAAAAATAAAATAGCACAGACATCTCATTTTAACATATATGCTTAGCGAAAATTATTACACGAAAATATTCTGAAATAGGAAATGATAAATGTATTCAATAAAATCGCCATTGGCTTCATACACGGCCTCGAAATGAGTTCGTAATCTCCTGCAACACTTCTGGACGATCTCCTTGTTTAAGGTTGTAAATGTTCCATAATCATTATCTTCAGATCATCTTTGGTGTTTAAAGAAGTTTTGTTGGTTTCAAGTTCAACTGCAACACATAATCAAGGTTATTGCAGTCTGGGGAGTTAGATGGCCAGATGTAAGGGGTGATGTGGTCACAGAAATTGTCCGACAGCAATGAATGTGTTCTCCTACATGTGTTGCGTGGTGCAGATTACTATTGCCAGATATAGGTCATCTAGGAAGCACTCTATTGTCCCGGGGGAGCACTGTGTCTTCGAGGATCTTGATGTACGTCTCTGTATTGAGTCTAAAGCCCCGTGGGAAGACGAATGAAGGAATAACGTCGCCATCACTAGTAATCACATCAAACACCTTCGTAATCACCCTGAGATCCATCCAACTTTTTCCGAATCATCTGCAATGTCCTCTGACACTCAACGCTCTGAAATGTTCGTATTGAAGCTTCGGGCGCGAATGTAAATCAGTGCAGCATGCCGTTTACAAACTTCGAGCGGAGTGAATTGCATCATGTTGCTCTTTGTCTAACAGACGGTGCCCAACAAAACCTACAATACTCTGTAGTCGATAATACAAAAACAAACAACGCGCATGCGCGAAATTAAAAATATAAAATGGCGACAATTTACCCATCGCCACCTGTATTTGCATATTAATTAAAGGATTCACTTGCACGATCTGGATGGTAGGTAGATGCAAATTGAAACAATTTATGCTATTATGCTAACGGATAAGCTCTTCCCGTCGGTCAGTGAGCACTATCTCTTAGCGCCAAACATTCCATCTGCACATCATAACGCGCGTGTCGTAGATCCTTATCGGGTGATTTGGAAGTCACTCAACATCTACACTATCAACAAGCAGAATCGGAATTATAATGAATTCTATTTCTGATTCTTTAGTTTAAATGTTTTAATTTAAATTTAATTCAATTTTAAATTAATTTAATCTATTCATCTATATATTTTATTTCTTTTTAGTAAGTGAGCCGCAGTTTTGAAAATCTTAATTTGTAAACTCTACTGTTGGTCATACACGACACTTCAAACAAATCATTTTTTTCAAATTTATTGAACTTTTTCGTAGATGTTTTGATACATAGTGCGGTGGACCCATAGGGGCATACAGTTATCTCTGGATTTACTTTCTCTCAATTTTTCCCCTCTAACTCCTAGATTTTCTTTTCTTTGTTTGCAATGATTTAATGTAATTACCTCGTTTTGGTTTAGTTTGAATTTTACAATTCCATAAAATTTTGATTTTTCTAAATATCAAGAATCTTATTCAAGAAACTAAATGGCGCACGGATTTATCTTCGCAAATCATCCCCGTGTTGTAGTTCAACTTCCCCTCAAAATATACCTGGATAGAGTTAAACTTCGACCAGAATAATAACCGGGGTATAATTGGAGCAAGTTTATTTCATAGGTTGATGTATAAATTAGCTTAGTCTAAACCAGGAATAGTCAAACCGCGGCTTGTAAGCCATATGCGGCTCTTTGACCTTTGATATGCGGCTCGTGAAAATATGTTGACTGAGCTCTTTTTTTCATCACAGTTAATATAATACGGTAAATAAAAATAATTTCAAGACTAATAATTACTAAGCACGAATTGAGACCTTATTGGATTATATCGTAGATTTAGTGTTAATGAATATGTAACAAAAACGTAAGTGTACATTTTGTTCATATCTTGCGATTCTCAAACATCTCAACTTTATCGTATATGACTCTAACATTAAACAAGTTTGGCCACACCGAGTCTAAACGATGCTCTTCTATTTTGTATACTTTTACAATTAGTATCAAGAAGTTCGTTTTTTTTAATGAAGAATGTCATGTGATGATTCCAGCCTACAATCTAGTTGGTAATAAAGGTTGATATTTACTAATTCAAGAAAAGTTATCAGGTATCCAATTTTCTAAAAAAAAAAAACCCAAAAAACTATCTTTTTCAATTAGTACATCTGTTAGAAAAATGCTGTAGATTATTGATATGTCCCGGAAAGGGATATATTTGTTCGAAGTAGCAAAGTGGTTTTGGACTACTGTAACCGATTAGGACAATCTAGCAGGTAACTGTAATGGACTGGTCCTCGTCATAGTGGTAGGCAATAGGCAATAGGCGTAGTCAATAGGCGTAGTCCCTGTACCTCCACATCAGTCTGTATTTATGGCTGACACCAGCCAGTCATATTACTGTGAGGGGGAACACAGGTGTATGCATATTCATTACATCGATTATAAAATCTTGTCCGTAATAAAAGTTTGTATTTCTTGATATTATACTTGCCCGCTTTTCATGTTCTCATCAGGAACGGTGCCACAAATTAAAAAAAAAAAGTGGAAAAAGAGTGGGAATAATCTGGTTGGTTTCGGTTATATTCTATCCTAACCAATTTTATAATCTGAGAATATATTACCACCTAACCCTGATAGAAAACAGCCAAGCTTAGAATGCCCAATAACTATACTTTGGACTGTCACACCCTGGTTAAGCTTCAGTATTCTTTTGTTGATTCATCATACACTATAATTTCTGTGTGCTAGTAGTGTTCGGATATTATTCCAGTGTTTTAATTTTATTTAATTTCTATCAGAACAGAAATATTTTCGACCAAGCAGGTATTCCTCATTGTGTTTATAATAATAGTCTTTCGTCCTGAACTGACTTTGTTTTGTATTTACCATATAACAACCTCTCGTTTTTGGTGTATAAAATTTAGTTTGAAAGGTTTTCTTGTACAATCGTGTCTAATGTTTACTCTTTCTCCGTATGGTTTCGTTTGGTTTGTTTTACGGTCTATCAACCTCAATGTGTTATTTAATGCCGTCAAAATTTTTTGCTGATAATATTTGTTTTTTCAAACATGTATTGGTAGAAATATTTTTCCTTCAAAAAAATCTATTTCTGATAATATTTTTTTCAAAAAATTATCGCTGGTAAAAATTTTTGCCTAAAATGTATTGCTGATGTTGCATTGATGGTAATAATTTCTTTCTTTTACAAAGTATTTTTGGTAATAAGACCTATTTTTACTCTTCCATAGTGCTTTGACCCCAATTTTTGGGGTTAACTATTTTACCCATAGTTGGGACCCTAACAGGTGCTACCACACTGGGTCAGGGTGGGGCTGGGAACACCAGCAATTAAGAGATTGTTCCACGCTTCTCAAAACCTCCTGATCAGAGGTATTACTGTTGGACGTAGTTTGCCGTCATACCCAGGACGCGGATGTAGTTTATCGTCATACTCAGGACGGTTTACTCTTTCTATGATAATTTTATTAATTCCTATATTATTTTGACGGCCTTATATCTACCTAGGCTTACTTGAAACACCGGTTCCCGTACGATCATCGAAGTTAAGCAACGTCGAGTACCTAGATGGGTGACTGCTTGGGAATATCAGGTTCTGTCAGTTTGGATTTGCAGGAGGTGTAATGGATAATGGTTCAGAATTGTTAATCAGAAAGCTGAGTTTCATTTCCTGTTACTTTTTTTTATATCCCCTTATGCGCGAATTCGTTTAAGAAAGGTATGAATCCACTTCTTCCCCACAACTATGGGTTAATTAGTATCAATAAATCATTATTATCTAAAAAAAATTCTTACGATCTAAAATATATCCTGGCTTTAAATAATCTGCAGAAGGTTGATAAGCCGTAGAAAAATAATGAATCAATCAATTAAACATATCTATCTCCGTAAAGGAAGCATTTACAATTTGCTTTGTCCTCCTTCTCTCTTTCACTTACATATAGTTACATCGACTTTGCTAACAACAATCACTGGGGATTTGATATAATGTGATAGAATATTTTACTAAGGCACACAACCAAACTAATAAAAATAATTCAGCCTTAAGTAAGTTTGTCCAACACCGGCAATAGGAGAATTGATACACGCTACAGAAAGCTCTTTATTGTACTATATACCAATATGGATTGTAAGTATTATCGATGCGTTATTAGTGTAATGGTTGTTGAGCACAGAAAGTGGAATCAGAAAGCCGGGTTCAAAATCTGTTACGTTCGCTTTCGAAAGAATAACCTTCGAAAATAAATATTTTCATCTCTTCTCCTCCAGCTACGAGTTACATAGCAGTGTAGATAGCGATCTCTCTCCTTACGTGGCAGCCAATCAAAAAGAACGGCTTCCCTGAATCCTTGGAGATTCAACGGCAATTACTCCACCGTTTTCCGATGAATAGAAGAGACCAGGTATTTTTCCTTACTTTTGGTACCATATAATCCATAAAAACATGGCGTGTGCTGTTTGAAAGGAAATGAGTACCACCAATTGATCACGATTACCCAAAGTAAATATATAAATGGTAGTTACTCTACCTAGAGCCGTGACGATCTAATAGATAATAAGTTATTATAACTTAGTAACAGCATTGATACTATGTCAGAATTACCTTAAAAGATCACAAAACATTACTGGCGAAGTTTGTTGCAGGGAGCTTCAGATATAAGTTGTTATACTGTTGATAGTTACAACATATTTAGGTAACTAATGCAATAGGCATATTTATTTTGCACAAAGTAAAAAAGAAATGTGTATAATGCATGTCGAAGAAATTCTTGAAATGTTAGAAAAGTTTGTCTACAAAGAAATGATAGGAAACAAAATTCGCAATCTATTTTGGGTAAAACAGTGACTATGTAAAAAAAATAAAAATAAAATTAAAGAATTAATTTAAAAACAGGAGAGTGATCACTATGTGATATTCATAAACGATTTATTAACTTCTACGAATTTTAGATAAATGAAATGCTCTATCAGGATTTATTTTCAGTGGAAGTAAACTTAACATCTTAAACCCTAGTGAAAATTGATTGAAACAAAGCAAATACGTCCTTTACTATTTACATTTCTTTCTTATTTCTTCAATGAAACATGACCTAATACATAAGTTAGTATTTCGTATATCCATTCCAGGAATTCGTTCCTTGCTGATTGACCAGAGATTCCCGATTGGATTTAAATCAGGAGAGTTTCCGAACCAGTCTATATTACTTTGATTTGCTCAATGGTAAGGCTGTATACTACCCATTTCTTGGTTTCTGATGCTATTTTTCATTTTCTTTGGTACTTAACTATATATATATATATATATATATATATATATATATATAGTCTCTCGATTATATTTTTTATTATATTTTCTAATTTTTGGATGAGGTATTCAGTACGTTGAGGATAAACTGTCCAAAGTTAATAGTTTGTTATTTTTGTTCAAGTAATTTCCCTTTCCGCAGTCAATATCAAAAACAATATAATGTGCGTGTGGTAGTTACAATTCATTTGTCTGCATCCTGGTATTCTTAGGGAATCAGGTCGCTTGAAATACTTTAGAACGACGTGTTGTGTAACGCTAATCAATAATAATGTTCGTATCCACGTCTTCGACGAACAGATAAATTTAGCCTTAACGAAATTTAGAAAAAATGACCACACGCTGAAGCAAACAAAAAGAAACAAGCTATTAATTTATTTTTTCGTCACCGGATGTACCCTAATTATAAACAGGATGAAAAAGCAATTAAAAATATAATTCACCGGTATTTATCAGTCAATGATCCTAAAAAAAAAGATTTATTATCTACTATAGAAAGTTTTACTTGATTATCTAACTTGATCATTATCAACACCGGGTCTCATAAATGCCACCTATGTAAAAAAAAATGTTATCTATGAATTCTCATTCCACTTTGGAGATTGCACCCCAACATTATCAAAAAAAAAAAGTAGTAAATACATAGATTGTGTACGCAGGCACCTCACTCTCGCGCAGATTGCCCTGTCACCTATCGAAACTCAGCGCAATCCATGCACAAATCCCCCAGCACATCATGAACGACCAAAATGTATCAAAATAAGACAAATATTAGTAGATAACACCAAAATACTCTACAGCACCCAATAAAATGACAAACTCAAAACCTTAGAAGCTATTATTATTCAAAATAAACAGTACACATTAAATAAAGGAGATGGTTTCTTGAATTGCATATGAGATAGTTAATGTGCTACATAATACATTTGTATTAAAAAATAAAATAAATGAAAATAATTAATTAAAAATAAAATATAATAAAATCAAATTGTTCGGGCTCGTTCCCAATAGACGCTGGAGATGAGATCACACTAAATCATTTCCAACGTCCAACTTCCCAAAGAACAACAAAATACAAAGGAAGTATAATAACAACGATGATACCCCAAAAGTTCTTGATAATGACTGCGAATGTCGAAATTACCTGAACAAAATAACAAAATATGAAATTCGAACAGTTTATCCACAATTCTCAAAACATTATCTCCGAAAATTGGAAAATATAATAAAAAAATTAACATGAAACATAATAAAAAATGAAATAAAAAAAAAAAAAAAAATAAACATAAAACATAATAAAAAATAAAAACTTGTTTCTTATAATCAAAGTTTGATGAATAATTGCTGTCTAAATGTATTACATCATCTATCTATCTATCTATCTATCTATCTATCTATCTATCTATCTATCTATATATATATATATATATATATATATATATATATTTTCTTATATACGAATCCGACGGGAGAGTCCATCCATTATATATATATATATATATATATATATATATATATATATATATATATATATATATATATATATATATTGAAGGTTAATTCCTTGAATAATTTAAATATGTTTTGTCTACTTGTTTTCAATAGACTCCTTCACATTCACGGGCAATCTTTTTTTGTGTCATCATTGAAGGACGAGAGAAAATCGTCGTGTTGATAAACATTTCGTTTATTTCCGAGTACTTTCGACATAGCACAATGTCATCATCAGGTTATTGTTTATTACAGGATAAGTATTGTAGTTCTCATTACTTTGAAACTCAACAATTATTTTGATCATCTAAAAATTAAATTTATATGTCGTGAGGAGTGCTGGTTTAGACATGAGTAGTAAAACAAAAAATATATTTTCTTGCAACCTACTTTTCAAAAGCTGTATTATATTTTCAGTCATGAAAAAACTGATTATGTTAAGTATATTTATTGAACCAATAACTTTTCAGCACATTCTCTCTCTCTCTCTCTCTCTCTCTCTCTATATATATATATATATATATATATATATATATATATATATATATATATATATATTAGTATAATGTCTACTGTCCTGATATATTTAGTAAGGGTGTTTGTTTTACTCGTCTTATCTTAGTTTTTATGATCACTAATCATCATGTTTTGGCGGGTATTCTCCTAGTCAACGGCATTGAAGCATGGCGGAACACCTTTTACACGGCCGAGAAAAATACCTGCCATAAAACTTTCATTGCAGATTTCAGTTCGAGAAATTGCCGACTTGGGGGTCCATTCGCTTGAACTAGCGTTGATGATGGGTCGATTGTTTGTTGGTGTAGGTCGTATGGCGACTGGCACGGCCGTCAGCAGTGTTGTTTGCAAGAGAAATAAAAAAAAATCCTTTCTACGATTCAGTATAAAATAAAGCTGAAAATGTGGCTAAAAAAAACTAACCGAGTTAAAGAATGTCAGATTAAAAGAAGAGAATAAAGAGGAGAATGAGAAAGAAATGAAAGAAAATGGAAGATCAAAGAAATAAAAAGATAAAACTATGAAAGAAATAATAATAATAATAATAAAAAAACATTGGTTCAGTCAGGTAGAAAGCAAAGTATTAAAATGTGGAAGTTAAAATCATAGGAAATTGGAAGAGATAAATGTAACAAAAAGAAAATCTTCAGACAGTATAAACGAAAAATAAGGAAGAAAGTCGATTTAGAATGAGAAAGAGACCGATGAAATTTCTATGAAGCAATATGAGGAAAGAGGGCTTATAAAACTTGAAACTCACATGGTATATTGACGGTTGTCTGAGTGGAGCAAATCAGCACATAACTTGCATAACGAGCTGCTATGTTTAGAAGAACAGGCATTAAGAGAGATTGCACAAAGAAAATCTTTACTAACAGCTACAAAGATAGGACATTGTGGACGGTAATGACCCCTCACGGCACTGAAAAATCAAAAGAAGAAAATAAGAAGAAAAGTAAAAACAATATTAAAAAAAAAACTACATAATTATAGATATAGACAAAATTTATAAGAAGCCGAATGAAAGAGAAGAGAAAGACAGACATATGCAATATATAGTTTATTTAAGCCGGCAAAATAACAAATAAAGGTAGAAATATAAAGAAATTCAAAAGATAATAATTCCAAAAGATATTGAGGGAAATTTGCAAACAACTGAAAAAGGCTGATACTATGAAAACAAAGAAAAGAAAATTGCAAAAAAAAAAAAAAAAAAAAACTGATAAAGAAAACTGAATATCTTAGTTGCAAAAAAAAACATAAAGGAAAATAAAAATGACGAAGAATTTGGAAAAGATAAAATGCATACAAACAAGGAAACTGGGACAAATTATGGAAACTTTTATAAAGCGAAAAAAAAAAATCTACCAGAAAATAGGAATAACAAAATGCCTAAGACAGGGAGAAAAGTGCTAATTTGTGAAAAAAAAGAAGGGAGGGTCTCTTAAAGATTTGAGAAGCTTGTTGGAAAACAACAAAAAACAAAAAAAAACAAAAAAAAAACAAAGAAAGTGAATACTATGAAAAAGAAGAAAAGAAAGAAAAATATAAAATTTCGAAGAAAAGCAGAGAAAAAAAATGAAAAGTAGACATGAAATACGTTAGAATGGAGGAAATTAATAAAATGAAAGCTATAAAGAAAACATCATAAAGAACGAATGAATATTTTAGTCTTTCGTTACTTCTTGTTTTCTTCTTCTTGTCTAAAAAAACGTAAATAAAATCTAATCGATGTAAAATGAAAAAAAGTATTATGTGAGAGAAGAGGAAATTTTGTAAGGAAAGGAAAGCAATGGAAAGAAAGTAAGAATGAAATAAAGAAGCAGAAAGAAAGAAAGAAAGAAAGAAAGAAAGAAAGAAAGAAAGAAAGAAAGAAAGATGGAATAGAAATGTCTAAAAAAAGTAACAGCAATCATTGGAAAGAAAGAAAGAAAGAAAGAAAGAAAGAAAGAAAGAAAGAAAGAAAGAAAGGAAGTCGGTTTAAGAAAAACATAAAAAACAATAGGGGATTAGAAAAAAAGAAAACAATAAAAAAGAAAGAATAAAATGTCTAAAGAAAGAGGAAGAATTGTTTAATTGTAAGAGGAATAAAAAGACAGGAAGAAAGAAAGAAAGAAAGAAAGAAAGAAAGAAAGAAAGAAAAGAAAGAAAGAAAATCCTAAATTGTGAGAGTTGTGAGAGTAGAGAGAAACTTTGGAAAAAAAAAAAATAAACAGGAGAAGCGTTTCTGAAAAGAAAAATGAAAAAAATGAAAGAACGAAAGAAAGAATAGCAGACAAATATACTGGAAAAACTTTCAAAAAAAGAATAGGGATTGAAAAATGTAGGAAACTAAACAGCAAGTGAGAAAAAAAATAAGCATTTTGAGAAAAAATAGCAAAATATAAAATATATTTGAACAAAACAAAGAGAAATGAATAAGTTAGAAATCAGAGAATCGGGTTCAAATTTCAACCGTTTATTTTGGGAAATTTGTGAATCAACTTATTTTTCCCTCATCTTAATATCATCTTAATATCATCCTCAGTTAAACAAAATGTGGACAACCAAGGAAAAGGATAATTCTGCACCGAAAATTCGCTAAGAAATCACTCTACTACGTCTTTGAAAAAACCATGACAATTCGCAGATAGTAAAGGAAATGAAACCGTGGAGCGCCTTGATCTTTGATTTCTAAAAATGACATTAAAAAATAAAAAAAAATATTTTCGTGTAGTAATAATGCAGAATGAATAAAGAATTCTTTTCTTTTTATGTGCCGTGTCCCTTCAGGACGTAGGCATTCATAGCCCTCCACTTCCTCCTATCCCTTGTATGTTTTGTCTCTTTGCTACTTTCCCGGTCATGTTCTGTCATTTACTTGCTTAAGCCAACTAGGTATGTCATACGTTGCTTTCCCTTGTCTCTCTTTCCCTCTATTTGACCTGTGAGTAATAGACTCTCCATGCCCTCCTTTCTCATTACGTTTCCCAGAAATTTCAGCTGACCCTTCATGATGTTAAGTATAAGCTTCCTCCTTGTTTTCCTTCTTTCTAATGTGCTCATGTTCGGTCCATAGTATCCTTAGCATCCTTCTGTAGAACCATACCTCTGTTGCCTTGAGTCTGTTCTTCATCTTTGAGGAGACCGTTCAACATTCCCTGCCGTAAAGCAGAACAGATATCACGTAGAAGCTCAGCACGCTTTTCTTTGTCACCAAAGAAATCCTCTTGTTTCGTAATACTCTGTCTAGCTCTTGGAATGCGTCTTTGGCCATCACAATCCGTCTTCGGATCTCAGCGTCGCGTTAACAGTCCTCTGCCAAAATAATACCCAGTGAAAACATAAAAGAATATATTGAACACAGGTGAAGAAATAAAGAAAAATTGGAACCAATGAAAAGGAACAAAGCGAAATGCTATTTGGAGAAAAATGAAAGAAAAAAGAAAAAGAGGCATCAAGAAATATAAACGACAAGAATTTATGAACAGGTATACCTCGCTCTATATCATTAATTGGTTCTAGAGGTTGACGACGAGAAATAAGCACACCATAAACAGCAAATAAGCACTACCCATTGCATATAACAGTATTTATATGTGCGTACAGTATTGTGAATAAAATAATTTATCAGAGATATAGCCTTACGCTTAGCATTAGCAATGAAAGAACGGTCTGGTAATTTTTCCAAAACACTCCAATTTCGTCACTGTTAAAAATCTGTTCAGGAAAAAAAAACGTTTTCTTCGATTCTTCTTTAGGAAAATCGGCTTCTGCTTGTTTGTCAGTTGATGCACTTTCACCTTGCTTCTAAATAGAGTGATAAATTCTTCGTTCTTTAAATCTCATAAACCAGCCTTGACTCGCATTCTTCATCATTCTAATTTGGGTATTTTTGTTCAGATCCTCAAACAAAGACAACGTTTTCGCTTGAATGATTATCTGACTAATAGTAGCACGCTGATGATTCAATCTATCAATCCACCTACCGTGGAAAACGCCAATATTGAGCTCTTAAAGATACGAGAACACAGAATCACAGATGTTTTCATATTTCGTTCTCTAGGATTTATGATGATTACATTAACATTTACTGTAAATGTATGCATTTTAATATGATTTTATATACTTTTATTCTTATTTACTGTAGAGTTACATGATTGCATTTGTTTTTAACGCTTTTCTAGTGATATTACGACTTCAGTATTTGTGGCGGACAGAGGTAAAGTCGAATAAAATGACTTGATTTTTATGTTCCCATATATTTTTTGACAAACAACGTATAATCGAGAACAACTTAACTCAAAACGACGTAACCCGAGGTATACATGCAACAAACAGAAAAAAAAAACAAGAGAAATGTATAATTTAAAAAATCACAGGCAAAATAACGGAAAAGAAGAAATTAATATTGCTGAAAACAGAGTCTGTTTGAAACAGGAAGGGATCAAAGAATTAGTTTTCAGAATGAAAACTTGAAATAAATTTAACTAATTAGGTGATGAAGAAATTTGTCATTCTTATTTGAGCTAGAGAATTGGAGTGACACAAATTCCTGTCATCAGTTTTAATTAGATAAAAATGCTAGAAAGAAGGATACAGGTGGGAATGATAATGAGACATGTTTGGATTGTACGACAAACAGAGAAAAAATAAAGAAATCGGCGAAAGAATTAAATAAAAGAAAAATATAAAACGAACATTTTGAATAAATAACAAAATGAAATAAACAAAAAAGAATGAAAAAGAATGTGAGAAAAAGATGGGGTGAAAACTAAAATATTACAAATGAATAAAAAAAAGGATGAAACAAAGAAGTAATGGAACGAATGAACAAGAAAACAAGAATTACGGAGAAAATGAATTTACAAAAAATATGCACGTTAAAAATAAAGATGGTGGAAAGAAAAAAATGCTAATCACCGATTGATTTTAGTCAAAATTAAGGGAAAATTAAGAAAGAAAAAAAGTCATGTGGAATGAAATAAAAAGGGAGAGAAAAGTAAAAAATGAAATAAAGAAATAATAGAAAGAAAAATAAAATAAAAAATAATACTTTGAGAGTAAGAAAAAGAAATAAAAAAATACTAAAATATGTTTTAAAATCTAAAAAAAAACAATTTGTAACAAAAGTTTTCGCTAAATAATCAAATTAGATTTTTGATTGAGTGATCTGTTTATAAACCCTTTGCAGATTGTTTAAAGCTAGAAAAAATATTTTTCGATGGGGTGTAATATTTTGGGGTTTCTTCATACAAACCTTAAGCTATAGCTAATGGGAGAATAGATGGCTTCATCCTTTTCCTAACAGTATTTTCCCGTAAGTGAATATAACGAACCCAACGGCAATAGGAAGACGGCTTTTCTGTTCAAAATCTTGAGTCATTATTCATTACACCACCCACGCATCCATGCTTACAGCACCTGGTATTCCAAAGTGGTCTGACCAGGTCTTGACCAGGCTCGACGTTGCTTAACTTCGGTGATCGTACAAGAACCAGTGTTTCAACGTGTTCAACGTGATTTGGCCGTAGGCGTATATTTTAGTGCATTTCTAATATCGAAGTATTATCGTCAAGAAAGGATATTTTTTTGTTTTTTGTTTTTTGCTTGCCTTTGGTTATTTAGAGTTAGTTTTCGCTGTTGGCAAGAAAATGAATTTTTCCTTGCGTTAAAGATTTACGTTCAGAATTCGAAAAAAAAAAACAAACTTATCTGTAGAAGGAAAAGCATTTCCATTTCTTACTTGTGCTTTTTGAGAGAAAATTACATAAACAATATAAATAAAATGCAAACTAAACGATGTCTGTTAAAAATAACCCCTAATCGGCCGATACGCTGACATCGATTGCCCGGCACTCATTGCACCGGCTATCATCAATGATCTACTGATAGTATTTGGTCATGTTTTGCTATACCCTTATTTAAATAATAAATAAACCACAATAATAAAATTAAATTTCAAAAGATTAATCTCATTAATCCTGAAAAAAAGGAGAAGCATAACATTCGCAATGCAACAAATGAACCTATCTAATGATTTATTACTTTTAGCGAGACAAACATGCTAACCATTACACCACGGACACATCTATCTATCTATCTATCTATCTATCTATCTATCTATCTATCTATCTATCTATCTATCCTAGGTACGGTATGTAATATTAGACCTTTCCTTATAAGGAAGCATTCATTGACACTGCAGCTAGTGTTATCTATTTTGGCTGAAATTCGTAAAATAATTCAATTAAAATATTTTTGAAGAAAAAAGTTTTCTCAAGTCAGGTAGCTGTTATCGCTCTTTCAAGTATTGATGGAGGTGCTTCCTTCCTAACCTTTTATTTGATTTTGATTTGATTTGATGAGTTTTCTGGCATGTAAACCCTGTGGGTCATTTAATGCCAAATCCCGTTTATACATATGTATTATATATGTATGTTCTGTACATGAATAGTTTATATGTATATTGTTTTTCCACTTTGTTTGGCGAGCAGCACATATTTATCTACACAGCAACCTCATATTTCTACATCATTTGATATAATCCGACCTTCTTTAGAAATCAAAAAATATTATTTGGATCAACAAGTTCAAATAGGTCTTCCAGGTTGATGACATGCTAAAAGTTGAGACGAATTTCATAAAATCAATACACTTCACCAGTCTGTGTTAACTGTAAGTGGTTCATCATATGCTATACAGAATGGACGATCCTCTGCTTTAAACAAATGTGTGTACGTTATATATGTGTGGCCTATGTGTAGTCGAGCAAGAGTTACTTCCTCCTTTTTTCACTTTTCTGTAATTCTTCTAAGTCTTCATCATTGGTTGAGTTTTTTTTTAAAATTTATTGTTTACATAACTACGCTAGAGAGTTTGCCATTACTTTTATTTGAAGATCCAATTGGAATAATTCTGTATCTTTCTATGTTTCTGAGATGACGTATTATGTACACTATTTACATTATTCGGACTATTGTTCTCATTTTTGTCGCCATATTTATTACAACGTTTCGGTCCTTCAGTATCTGTCTGTATTTCTGAGATGAGATATTATGTACACTATTTACATTATCTGGACTAGTGTCCTCATCTTTGTCCTCATATTTATTACAACGTTTCGTTGTTAAGGAATCCACAGTTATACTAGGCCACAAAAATCTCCTGAGCCGACCAAGTATAGAAATGAATACAAAATGGGAAATGCCAGAGAAAAGCGATAATAACAGTAAAAAAATCGCAATATGAGCTCTGGTAAAAATATACAATGATAACAGCAAAAATTGCAATATGAGCACTGGTAAAAATGGTTTCTGAAGACATTAGGTTTATAATTCCCAGAAATTCATACACAGATGTCCTCAAGGACACATAGCATAGTTGATAAAGGCGTTAGTTTCATCCAGTGACAGGATCCAAAGAGTGGGAGTTCAATACCTGGTTAAGGCGGCGGAGAACTTGGAGAGGGAAATTAACAAGAGATAACTGATAACTGACATCCATTATACCTGTCTACCCCAGTGAGCGAAATAAAGGGCTCAGTTCGGAAGAAGCCCGGAACGTACAACGGCCGAAACGTTGTAATAAATATAGCGACAAAGATGTGGACAATAGTCCAAATAATATAAATAGTGGAATAATTCTATATGTATGTGAACCTTAAAGTCTACATTTTTGATTCTGTATTAAAGAAGTACTAAAAAAACGGTTGCTGAAGGAGTAATCGATAGCGGCTCGGATTCAGGAATCAGAGAGCAGAGTTCGAATTATAGTCGAAGCTATTACATTCACTTACGTGCTAATACCCTTGGGAAAGGTACGAATCTTCTTCTTCTATTCCCAGCTGTGGGTAAATAGCAGGTTCTATAGCCTTCGATGGCAACTGGTCTACCGCAAAAAGAAATGGCAACTCACTGCGGGAAAAAATCTGCCTTATCAATCATGTGTCGAAGGATACATAGTCATGTATCGAGGGATAGATGATCGCCTAAGTGTGCATCACGCATGACACATAACTGACCGAGTACATTAATGCACGACTAACCCCAACATTTGGTTGATGCGTTTCTGATTTCAAACTTACGTGTAATAAAAGTGAGAAAATTGTTATTGAATCCGGAGAGAAAATGCAGTCACAATATCTAGTGATTATTTATTCTTCTTATTTTTTTAAGTAACCTTATTAATTTCTTCTTCTTCATTATATTTTTTATATTAGGAAACAGATTTTATAATGATTGGATGTATATTGCAATATTTTCTATTTCTGCTGGCATCTTTATTTCTGTTTGGAGACGGTTGAAATGCAAAGTGTGGTAGTGATTGAAATGTGATTTGCCTTAAAATTAGTTTACTACAAACAAACCTATAAACAGTAGGAATTTCCATTCAATTTATTTTCTACGTATGAAATAAATGTATCCCAGAGACATTGGATATTTATGTATAAACTGCCTGCAGCTAATATTGCTGCTTCAAAATTTTCCGTCTGAATGTTTGAGATAGAGATTTACCATTATAATTCTATGTTTTATTCATGGATTTATTCAAACTGTTTCCCTCATTTTGGCAGTTATAATCACACTAATTCCACTTAAAAAATAGTCAATTCTAACAGATATAGAGTAACTCTGGAAAATAAGACGATAGATAGAATCATCTCAATGCTAGGCTCAGATGATCACTTCAACATCCTCAGTAGGTCCAGGATAGAATTGAATATCATATAGTGGTATCTAATCAGGAGAAATATTAGCCTTAAAGATTTGGAACTGTATTAACGGAACATTAGCTTGGGCTATAGAACATTAGCCTAGTTTATATAAGCGTTGCTTAAGGTGGCATTTTGCTTGATGGATTTGTGTTCAGTCACTGGCAAGAGAATTTATTTACTTTCATTCACTGGAACAAGGAAAATAACATCACCAGGGTGAACTGAGAAAGAAGGAATAGTCAGTATGTGATATCACTTGGATTAAATAGAGAAAATATGAAGGAAGCTGAACAAACCCGGGGAGTAAATAGAATGAAATATTGTAAAAATAAAAACCAAGACATTGACACCAACTGGAATAAATAATTGTATGAAAAGACACTACAGAGGCGACAGTATGTTTTATGCTAAACGCAATTGTCAGGCTATGTGAACATGAAACATAATGTCGCCTCTGTCACGTATCATGAACCATGTCCATATACTGGAGTTTAAAATGACTGAAGTTTTCGTCGGATGAAATAAGTTTATTCCCATATGTGTTAATTTTGGATTTTATTGTGTAATACTCTTTATTGTCTCTGTAATAATAAATACATTGAGCTCTCTTTGTAGATCAGTTTTAATATATTACTAGGGTCTAGTTGGACAATATAACCATCGGATTTATTACCTTTACAATATATATATATATATATATATATATATATATATATATATATATGAGAGAGAGAGAGAGAGAGACAGACAGACAGACAGACAGATAATTATAAAATTTATCGACTCAACATACACTAATGTTATTCCATTTTTAACAATGCTTTTTTTTATAAACAAAATGCCGAATAGATTCGTCTCTTAGCGGTGATTTAGCATGTATGTATTTTGAGGTTCTCCAATCTGTTTTTTTTCCAAAGCATTTTTTCTTAAACAAATCAACATATTTCCTATATACTGATAATTATTTATTAATATATCTATCCTAGCAAAACAAAATTATCTGACCTTTTAGATAAACTCAACAAAGTTGAACGTACAAAAGAGTTTATTTATGAAACAGGAAAAACAAACGCTTTAAATTTCCTCGATATCATGTTACACCGTAACCATAACTATATTCTCTATTGTAAATAGCAAAATACGCCCTCCGTCTTTCTGTAGGTTCGTATCCTGCCGAAGAATAAATAATTCTCTTGTACGTCGGTAGACGAAAATAAATATACTGCTTAATAAATAAATGGAGCGCCTACTCACATATAAGTATCCACTTAAAATAAATTTTAAGTATTAAAAATCATTCGGCTAAATAAATAAAATAAAGTCCGATCCCTCTCATCAAAAATTGCTTTGTTCACGTTAGGATACGATATTGAGAAAACCTGTATTTAAAGATGCTATTCTGCTTTGATTGACGCACTCAGTAGTCGAGAGGTTAACGCACGTCTCATCTAATGACTGTTTCTCCTAGGAGAATGTAGGTTCGTATCATACCGGAGAGGGCTTATTTATCTTTAATAAGATGTCTCGAATATTCAGGCCGGTAGATGGAAATAAAGAAATATACAGTTAAATAAATATATAAGCGCAAAGCATCTATTTAACTATGGGTATCCATTAAAAATAGCGTTGAAGCAATATATATATTGCTTCAACGTTGCACATATATGTACAAGTAAGAGTATTGAAGAAACCAAATAAAGTCTGGTAAACGTCCCCAAATAAAAGAAAACTATTAAATCGAAGCCAAAAAGAATAAAAAAGAAACATAAAATGATAGCCCAAAATAGAGACACCTAACTAAACAGTAAAACAGTTCTAAATAAGCAAGATTGCAAAGACGCTATTCAAAAGACACCGATACTCAAGTTTCAACCATATATATATATATATATATATATATATATATATATATATATATATATATATATGTATGTATGTATGGGGTTAGGTAAATGAAATACGTAGATATTAGCAACCATTGATGCTCCTGCAGGCGTGCATACACAGGTATGCAAATAAATGATTACCAAATTTTGCCAAGAGGCACAGACATGATAGTGCTCGATGGGTTAGAAAAGAACTAAGAAATATATATATTAATATAAATACACATATACCTACGTTTAGTATGCGACTTAATATTCGTTGGTTACCCAACTCGTCGGTCACAAGATATAGCTAAACTTAAGTCGTAAACCAAAGGTAGGGATGTATTTGTTATATATATATATATATATATATATATATATATATATATATATATATATATATATATATATATATATATATGTGTGTGTGTGTGTGTGTGTGTGTGTGTGTACACAATTGATTCTGATGTTCCTTGGCTAGTTCATATCTAACTTTTATATTAGATTTGCAATAGATATTGTCCTAGGTAGTTTGATCTGTCTGCTCATTCCTGTTGTTTAAAAATCTATTCTCATGTCTATATCAAGACTGATCAATTCATCGATCGAACGTACAAAGCGATATTTCTTTACAGATTCCTATTTCTCTTTCCGTATCAGATTTTCATATCCATCTGTCTGTCTATCTCTACATGGACCTATTCATACATTCTTTTTATATATATATATATATCGACTTACGTTGGATTTTATTACGTACACATATATCGGCAGATAGTCTTCTGCATATCTCTATGCTTCATGCCTGAAATAAGTTCGCCCATATTTCATCCTGGATGACTTTTCATGCCCTCCAAGGATCGCATGTCTAGACTCGAAGTGTGCTTGAAGCGAACGGCGTATTTGATCTGAGGAAAAGCCGAATGTGCTGGCTAAGCATCGAATCGAAAGAAAGAGCTGGCTGCAGTTTTTAGGAAGGGCGTTAATCAAGCCAGTCTTTGTGTATGGCCACTCATTTGTAACTGGTGTACATGAGCGAGATGCAAGTCAGCAATAAACTGTAGAAAGGAACGAGACATGCGGGTGGTTAATAAAAGCAAAACTGCTGGAAGAAGAGAGGGAAAGAATAGTGAAATAAGACGACTAAAACAAATAATTTGAAGAATTAGAAATAAAAGAATATGGAAAGATATGAATCAGAAAGGAATGCAAGAAACGTGAAATACAAAATTTAAAAATAAAAACAATAAATGATAAAGACGTGTTATGCAGAAAACGAACAGGATGGGGTGCGATTTGGTAGAAAGAAAAAAAAACAATAAATATAAAGAAGGAAGAAAAAAGTTAATCCAAAAGACAAAAAAAAAAAAAAGATGCTAAAATTCTTTCATCTTTTTATGTGCCGTGTATTTTCAGGACGTTGGCAATAATGGCTCTCCACTCCCCGCTATCCCTTGTAGCTCTTAATAAGTTTCGTCCGTCTGCCACCTCCCCCAGACCACGTTCTGTCATCCACTTGCTTAAGCCCTGTCATGCGTTTCTTTCTCTGTTTCGCTTTCCTTCTATTCGGCTTTTGAGTATCAGATTCTCCAAGCCCACGTGTCCCAGAAATTTCATTTGCCTCTTTTTGATGTGAAGTATAAGCTTCCTTCTTGTTTGCATCGTCTTCAAAACTTCATTGTTGCTCACACGCTTGGTACGTGATAGACTTAGCATCCTTCTGTAGAAAGGAAAGAAAACTCGGACAAATGGAAATAAAACTGAACGACAGAAAAAAAAACCCCAAAGAAAACCAGAATAATAAAGCCCCCACCACCACCAAAAAAGATTAAATGAAGAAAGAAAAACTCAGAAAAGAAGATATATTTCTATAATATATGACAGTAATATAGAATATAAAACAGACCAAAGAAACAAAACAAAACGAAAGCGTGATAAAAAAGAAAATAAGAAAAAAGAAAACGAAAAAGAGTAAAATAGAAGGAAACATTGATTCTCGTACGATCACTGAAGTTAAGCAATGTCGAACCTGGTCAGTACCCGATAAGCCACCGCTTGAGAATACCAGGTGCTGTAAGCTTGGATGTGCGGGTGGTGTAATGAATAATGGCTCAAAATTGTTAAGCAGAGAGCCGAGTTTCAATTCCTGTTAGGTTCGTTATATTCACTTACGCGTATAGACTCTTGGGAAAGGTATGAATCCACACTTTCTCCCACCATCTTTGGTCGAATTTGAAGATTTGTATCACTAAATCATTATTATAGCCAAAATGTCTTACAATATACAAAAATATTTTATGGCTTTAAATAAACTGCAAAGGGTTGATAAACCGTAAAAAAAACTAATCAATCAATGTAAAAAAATTATAAACACATAAAACTTCCTATCCGAATCGATATTTACCCAAAACTAATCATGCAAAATTATTTCTAAAATGGGATTAATTACATAAAATGTTTAACAGGCTGTAGTAAACTATTATTATAGCTTCTATTCGGTCACGGTCCCCTACACATGCGTCCTTGTGCCATACTCAGCTAAAGTTAGGAAACAGTGATGCATCATTTTCTCTTATAGACCTTGAAGTTTAATATTTACCATGTTTGTATCACAATCCAATATGGCGCATCTTGCTTCTCACTGACGCTATATGAAAGTGAACTTGGACAACAATTGGTCCGGTTTAAAACATATAATCTTAAATCAAGCCTCATAGGGAAAATAAAATTAACATATTTCACAATAGCATATAGAATAAGAAGAAGATTCACCTCCAACCCGATGGTGATATTTCTAAATACCTAACGGTAGCTAACGATACCTAATGTAACTGATACCTCGGATAATACAGACCACTAAAGTTATCTATTTTATTTGTTATTAACGCAAGAAAAAAATCAGGGCAAAGTGGGAAAATATATGAGAGATAAAGGATGTAAGAAAATCCATCAGAAGATTCATAAAACAGGAATTATTGAAACATTAAATTATAAAAACGTTTTAGACAGCGAATGAAGCATATTCCAAACAAGTACAGCTTACATTTACCAATATAATTAAAATATATATCTGGCATCTTGAGGCGGTGTAATGGTTAGCAAGCTTGTCTCGTAAGAACAGTTACGAGTGAGTTCGATCCACACTGGGTGCCTCCTACATTCGGCCTTGTGCCACATCTATGCTACGCTTGGAAAATCACTATAATTAAAATATATTTTGGTCTCCTTTTTGAAGACGTCTAAAGTATTATCATTAATTGTCAAAAGAGATCCATTCATTCACTACCCGCTGTGAAAAAGAATATGTTCCTGTTCAGACGACATGTCAGTGGTTGAATTTTTTAAGTGGATAGTCCTTGGTGGATTTACACTGGCATTTAGTAAAATATTTCTCGGAAAGAATTTAATTAATTGAATTAACTATTCTGAGTATACTACATTTTATATCTTTTACATACATAGCTATGATAAATTTTATTTTGAAAGGCACAACAGATTTAAAAAAGATAACCTATAATTAAATAAAACAGTTACGCCAATATAAAATAAGAAAAATATATTTGGGATAACAATTCGTTCTTAGCGTAGATCTTATAATGTTAACTTACAAAGTCGAACATGTTCTTCAATTCATTCATTCATTCGTTCATTATATTCAGTTACCGCATTTTGTGCCGCTGTGGTCACCACTTCCCCTATTTCTGAAGTAATTGTGGTTCATTGTGAAGGATAAATAGTGCAATCGTTTGACGATTGCTTTACACCGACAATGTTGAGGTTATCCCGTCCCTCCTTTCAGAAGTTCCTCAGCCAATTGGTAAAGCCATAAACCTCCGAGGCACAGCTCCTACGTTCAGACTGGCGACACACACAGTTTAGTCGGCAGGTCGATGACATTAACCAGGTTGTGGCCATTACAGTGCCCATGCAACATCTTGGAGCCATGTGTGAGAGTTGAATTTAGACCGTAGATAAGTACAGTTCCGCAGCCCAATTCACCTGTGTAAAGCAGAATGTACGGCAGTACGACAGAGGTACTAATGATATACACCATAAACCCCCAATACACCCATTCACCCCAATTTCTTCAATTCATTTCACCGAATTATTAACCACATCATCTGAGTAGACGCACCGTTTATTTGTTAAGCAATATATTTATTTATTCTTTTCCGTTTACCCGCCAGAATATTCGCGAAATCTTATTAAAGAAAAATCTGCACTTTCCGGTAGGATTCGAAACTGAGTCCGTCGGGGATTAACCAACTCGACCACGAAGAAGATTTACCGATCAAAGAGAACGCATAATTTTTTTTAATAAGATTTCTCGAATATTAATGGCGGTAGAAGAAAACAGTTAAATATGCTCTTTAATAAATAAACAGATCGTTTATTCAAATATGAGTATCCACTAAAATAACGTTTAAAGTGAAAAAATAATTTTATTAAGTAAAAATTAGAGACTTATATTAAGTAAAACAAAAATAAGTAAAAATTCCTTATCTCTGGGGTTGAGCGTGGATAATTGAAACCGCACATAAAGTCCACCATTAGTTTTGTTATTGTTTCCGCCCTAACTACAATGGATGTGTTACGGAATATAAGTCACAAGAGAACTGAATGAACGATTCTTATTTTTACTTAAGCACTGTCCTTTCAATACTTACCTTTTTTTCGTTAATGGGATACCTCAATATTACAAAGAGAAAACAGTTTTTGAGAGAGAAGCTGTTGAAATTGCTCGTCCTATTTAGGAAGTCAGACAGTTATGTGACATGCGTAATACACGCTTAGGCGATCATGTATCTTTCGATACATGATTGACGAGGCAGATTTTTTTTCCCGCAGTAAGTTGTTATTTTCTGTGGTAGGCCAGTTGCCATCCAATGCTATAGAACCCGGTCTGTCCTGCTATTTACCCATAGCTGGGGGGGGGTAGGGGAAGAAGAGGATCCATACCTTTTTCATGGGTATCAGCACGGAAGTGAATGTAATGGATTCGGCCGACAGTTTAAAAAATCGGCTGACACTGCACTTCAAGTTAAGGGCGGATTAAACCGAATCTAACTATGTTGCTGCTCCCGTTGAAAAAATATTTGCTCTGAGAAGTTGTATAACGTCTGATTTTAGAAGAATAGAACTGTGTGTGCATGAGGCTTTGTGAGACAAAACTCTTTTTCTTCATTGTCAACCGGAATTGGTCTTAAGAATTGGTGTCAAACCACATGATATCGTTGCTAGACGCTGCTGTTGAAATATCCAAAATAAGTAGCGCTTTCATACCTTGAAAATCAGTATGTTATTTTCATTATTTTGACCGTATGTCAACTATAACGAAATAAAATAATGATAATAATGAAAAGCTAATATATACTCAAGAGAAAAGTCAAACCTGGACGACGCACAAAATGGATCGAACTAAGTCCAACAGCAAACATAAGAATTATTATGTATTATAAATTTTTACATTAATATCTGGCAGCTTTCCCGAAGAAAAAGTTTCAACAAATCTCAGTATGGGAAGACTTTTCTCAATATTTTCATATCATTAAGTAATCCTTGACGCAAGGCATTTATTAGGGATCATGTGACAACATATATTTCTTATACTCCAGTACAATCCTACTAGTATTGTTAATAAAAATAATACGATTGCTTTATTATCATATTTGCTATCGTTATTATTATTATTATTATTATTATTATTATTATTATTATTATTTCGTGATAGTTGTATTTTTTCTCTTTTTCTTTCCAAGCGCGAATTTTTATTTAACATTTTTTTCTATCTTAGTTGCTTTTATAATTTCGGCGCGTAGACTGGAACAATTGAATCAGAATTTTTTAATGGAAATGATAAAAATTTATTTGTTCAGCGCATCGTGGTTATTGGTGAGAAACACTTGGCTAAGCAGGAGGAAGACAGCGGCAGAAACATCAACAAAAGAATTAAAACAATGCGAGCACAATCCAGAATTAAAAAAACGAAAATTTTAAGTAAAAATAATTGAAACAAAAATATATTTTTTTTAAAAAAAGTATACAAATTAACTGTAGAGACGATTGCAGAGAACAGTAACGAAATACACTAAAACGAACGGAGAAAAACATACAAAAATACATTGTCTATAAACAAATGAACAAAAACATTGAAACACAAAAATGAATGATATAAAAATTCATGAAATGGCCTGTTTTACTCTTTTTCCCCCTTGTTCTGTCTCCAAGGATATTTTAACATTATGCTTTTAATAATTTAACTATTTGGGTAGTGTACTAACAGACGAAACAGAAATCCGAAAGCATATAAAAACAGATTAAAAAAAAACAGATAAAAAAATAGAAATGAAACAAAATAATACGAGGTAGGAACATGTCCTTAGAAAAAAAGGTAATATCTAATCTCTTTTATGGCATAAAATTTGAGACAGTCTCCTCACATCCCTACGATCGATACATGGTTCTAACGAAGAATACTGTGAATAACATGATCAAAAAATATGAGAAGTGCGGATGTTTTAAATTCAAACGAGTTGGAAAAGAGAATCAAAAGAAAGAATTGTAGAGAGCTATGAACATCCATGTCCCAAATGGATGCGGCGCATAAAAACGATGTGAATGGATGACAGGACAATGGTAAAAAAGGGGGAGTAAAGTTCCTAAAGATATTTAGAGAAACAAAAGAAAGGAAGATCCGGAAAGCATTGATTGCTCACGTTTTGCATGGACATGGCAGAGGGGAAGGGCTGGCAAACAATGAAATAGAAAGCCAGTAAATGATCCTACATTAATTAGAAAAATAAAAGATGTTATGGAGAGCCATAATCCCTAGCTTTCTGTCGAGACACGGCAGAAGTTAAGCGATGGCGGAAGAAGAAAAAAGGATAGTAAAATAATCAGAGAAACAAAAGACAGGAAGTTGTGGAGCGCCATTATCGCTCATGCCATGTAAGGACATGGCACATAAAATGGAAGTTAGTGATTGGTAGAGCAAGAACAGTGTGAGATAATAAAGGATATAAAGTTACTGAGTGAAATAAAAGAAGGGAAGTTGTGGAGAGTTATAATCGCTAACGTTTTGCAGACATGTCGGAATTTAATGGATGACTGAGCAAACAAAAAGAAGGAAAGTAATATTGCCGAATGTTAATTAGAGAAACAAAAGACAGGAAGTTGTGGAGAGTCATTATCGCTCACGCTCTGTAGGCATATGACTTATAAAAAGGAAGTGAAAGATTTGTAGAGCAAAGACAGTGAGGTATAGTAAATAGTTTAAAGTTATCGAGGGAGATAAAAGAAAGGAAGTTGTGGAGTCTCCATCCAAGGCTATAGAACCCGGTTTGTCCTGCCTATTTACCCATAGCTGGAGGAAGAAGAGGATTCATACCTTTCCCAAGGGTATTAGCAGGTAAGTGAATGTAATGGATTCGACTGGAATTCGAACTCGGCTCTCCGATTTCTCAGTCCGAGCCCCTATCTATTATGTAGGCACGGTAGAGTAATGGATAGCGGCACGGGTTCTATAGCCTTGGATGGCAACTGGTCTACCGCAGTGATACACGCTTAGGCGATCATGTATCGAAAGATACATGACTAAGGAGGCAGATTTTTTTCGCGCGGTAGGTTGCCATTTTTTTCCTGCGGTAGATCAGTTGCCATCCATCTAGCTACTGACCAGGCACGACGTTGCTTAACTTCGATGTTAGTACATGTGTCAGCGACACCAATTGCAACTATATATATATATATATATATATATATATATATATATATATATATATATATATATATATATGTGTGTGTGTGTGTGTGTGTGTGAATATACTGCCTATATACTATTTCAGTTGGTTACAGGGTCGGGGTGTATTACCCCGACATAGTCTAGGGAGTGGAGAGTAATTCAGATTATGGGTCCCGGGCAATGCTTTTTAACCCCCGTTATCTTATCAGCTTTTGCCTTTTTTCTACTTAAATGACTTATATGATGAAACATTTTCGCTGATTTTAACGTCATATTGGGATCTTTTTCATTTCATCCAAATCCGTGAATTTCTTTTACTCATGCTAAGTTATAAAAAAAAGAACACTATATCAAATTCATTAATAAGGCCGGGGCGTACAACGGCCGAAACGTTGTAGTATATATGGCGACGAAGATGAGGACAATAGTCCGAATAATGTAAATAGTGTATATAATGCCTCATCTCAGAAATATAGACAGATACAATTTTTTCTAGTTAAAATGTTCACCTATATTTTATATGGTCCATTATTGTACATAATTAGGATACAATAAAAGTTGCATTTTACATAAATACTACTTTATGTAAATTGAGATGTAGTAGAATAAGGTGCCGGTAAGGTGCCGGTATCATAGATTGAACCGACACTGATTGGTTACAATTGTAATTGAATATAAGCAGTATTTTTAAATTAGTATATTTTACATCTCTACCATATTCTTTTTCTTCAGTTTGATATACTTTTAATTGATATATCCCCCCTCCTATTATATTACTAGCGATTTTCCAAGCGTAGCTTAGATGTGGCACAAGGCCGAAAGTAGGGAGCACCCAATGAAGATCGAACTCACTACTCACTCGTAATTGTTCTAGCGAGACAAGCTTGCTAAACATTACACCGCCTTGAGGTGCCCATATTAATTTTCTAAGCGTAGCATGCATGTAGCACAAGGCCGAAAATCTGGGGCAACTAGTGACAATCGAACTCACTTTCAGTCGTAACTGATCTAGCGAGAAAAGCTTGCTAACAATTACACCGCCCAGGCGCCCTCCCACTACATTACTAACAATAATTCCTGTGGGATTAATTGACTGTAGGAGACATAGTGGAGTAATGGTTAGCGGCTTGGATTGAGGAATCGGAGAGACGAGTTCGAATTCCAGTCGAATCCATTACATTCACTTACGTGCTAACACCTTCTTCTCCCTCAAGCTATGGGTAAAATAGCAGGACAGACTGGGTTCTATAGCCTTGGATGGCAACTGGTCTCGGAGAAGGACAACTCTAAACTCAAACCCGGAGTGGAGCCCCTAAGGCGGATGTACGGCACTTTGTGCTACCTTCCAGCAACTCCTTCAGCCGCGCTGGTACCAAACCGCATTGGTTTATCCTCTACTTTGGACTTTGCTAGCAATATATCCCACCCAGGCTCGTAGCGCAGCGCGCTACTCCATCGTCTCTCAAGACGAATTGACTGTAATATTCAAATTTCCATCACCTTAGTATTCGCTCCGACATTGGCACTCTGATATTTGGAATGTCTCAAAACTTCATTGAATTTCCAGTTCATTTAATCTTGACTTTTTATTTATGAATAATTCTAAGTGTGCCAAATTGCCTGGCGTAAGTGTACCACAGATCCGGGCATAGTGCTTTTTTTTATTTCACAATTTCTCCTCTTTATCCTAAGTGTGATTTCCGCCCTATCATCGGCATTTCGCATGGAATTATTCATATGTCTTCGGAGGAACTTTTGTCTGGTCCTTGAGTTTCAAAGCTGGAGTAGCACTTCCCCATAACGCAAAGAATGTGGGTCTTGTGCTGCCCTGAAATAAGCAGCGGGGAATGAGATATAGATTTTACTTTATTCATTCGTACGCCTATGGTACCTAAAATTAAACCAGGCCTTGCGGCAAGGTAAATAAATGTTATATCGACTTTCATCGTTATTAATTTTCTGGTTCGTCGATTCTTCTTCTTCTTCTTCTTCTTCTTCTTCTTCTTATTATTATTATTATTATTATTATTATTATTAAATTCATTTACAAGATCACTTCACGCGTGGTGGTTGTCAGATAAGAATGAGTGACAGAAAGTTTCCTCAAATTGAAAAAAAAAATCCAACACCTTCCCAATATCCTTGCTATCATGCAACTGCCGTGATCTGGTTAGCCAGAACCCTTCCTTGAATTCTATTTCGAATCAAGATTCTTTGGCATGAAAACAATTGCGCTAGTTAATTTTTCCTTTTTTATCTACATCATTGTGATTAGAGAACCAGGTTTAATTCCCCCTTAAAGCATCATCATCAAAGCACAAACTCCTAAAACCAAATATAAACAAAATATAATCATTGCAATAGCTACATTTTTCATTCGTTTCAGCAGGTAATGCACAATATATATATTTTACAACGTTACGTTTGACACAGTTATTTGAAGGGTCCATAGAAATAATGAAAGATGCCTTAGAGAAAACAAACAAAATATTAAGAGATAGGAAAATGTCATTAGAAACATACAGAACACTACTGAATTTAGGAAATATCTAATCTCCCACATCAAGATTAATATCTAATAACCAACATGGCAGAAAACAATAGATACACACGTAAAATTTTCGGTCAAAATGTCTGGGATGGAGAGTTATTATTTCTCCGATTTATATGCGAGCTATTGCCCTTATGTTTGTTGCGTTACGTATAAGATATCAGCGTCAACACATTAAGTTTTGCTGTTATTGCTTCCGTCATGAGTAAGTATTTACGGGCTGGGGTTTCTAGCGTCACGTCTGACCGGTTTTGAATTCATAGTTGTCGTTCTAACAGACTGGTTGCCAAACAAGGCTTGAGGCTCCAGTCTGCTTTATTATTTAATCCATAGATACTGGGAAAAGAGATGGATTCATACTTTTCCAGAAATATTTTTAAAATAAATTCACGTAGAAAAACACAACAGAAATCAACAGAAATCAGCGTGGGATAGAAGAAGGAAAAATGGTAAAAAAGAAATCAGTAAGTATAAAATTAAGTTAGAGAAACCATCACTGATGAGCAGTCAGGTGTGCTAATAAACCACAATATAAATAAATGCAACATTATTACAAAGCAACGGTTAGAAATGAATGACTAAAGGTAATAATGCTTTAGCCAAATCGCGAAGAGCCAAGAAATTTGCAAATGTTGAGAAAAACGAATCCGAAGAGTATATTAAAATTGCATATAGCAAATTAACAGAAAGAAATTAAAATAAAACAGTTACGAGTGAACTTAACAACGTAAGCTACGAAAATGACACCAGGGAAGAATTGCAATAAATCTAAGGCAAGGTAATAAAAGACTATCGGAAGGAAGTACAATTGTACGAAGATAGAATATATGGTCGTTAACAAACGCGACAGCCCGGAATACGTGGTATCAATTAGGGTATTTAAATTAAATTTTCCGTTAACAAACGGGACAGCCCTGAATTCGTGTTATGAATTAGGTCAGTAATAATACATTTGTCCGTTAACAAACGGGACAGCCCTGGATTCGTGCTATGAAATGAGGGCAGTTACAATACATTTGTCCGTTAACAAACGGAACAACCCCGAATTCGTGCTATGAAATGAGGGCAGTTACAATATATTTGTCCGTTAACAAACGGAACAACCCCGAATTCGTGCTATGAAATGAGGGCAGTTACAATACATTTGTCCGTTAACAAACGGGACAGCACTGAATTCGTGCTATGAATTAGGTCAGTAATAATACATTTGTCCGTTAACAAACGGGACAGCCCTGGATTCGTGCTATGAAATGAGGACAGTAACAATACATTTGTCCGTTAACAAACGGGACAGCCTTGAATTCGTGCTATGAAATGAGGGCAGTTACAATACATTTGTCCGTTAACAAACGGAACAACCCCGAATTCGTGCTATGAAATGAGGGCAGTTACAATACATTTGTCCGTTAACAAACGGAACAACCCCGAATTCGTGCTATGAAATGATGGCAGTTACAATACATTTGTCCGTTAACAAACGAGACAGCACTGAATTCGTGCTATGAATTAGGGCAGTTACAATATATTTGTCCGTTAACAAACGGGACAGCCCTGAATTCGTGCTATGAATTAGGACAGGAACAATGCAATTGTGACACTATTTAGGGTTGCGTGAAAAAAAAAGAAGAAAAAAAAGCGAGAATTAAATTAGGTGATAAGAATTTATCACGACGATGGTTTTTTTCTAACAAAGAAAAGTGGTAAAGATTTTATTTTCCTTAGCGAAGAAAGTAAGGTCGCGGTCGCGTTTGATTTATGACGGCGCACCGAGTATGGCAATGGTGAAAATTTCAGGTCGGTCAAGTTGCCTACGAAACATAAACTGAGAGTTAAAAATTAATTGGGTCGCGAGAAAAATGTCCGTTGGACCACCCAGGGTACAAAGAAAGAAAGACCGACCCATTAGCTATCTACGGAGATGCCGTTTGGAAAAGGCACCTGTTTTGTGTCAAGAGCTGGCCATGATAGCAAAATTATTTTATCAGAACGAATAATTGGCTGTAGATATCGCCAGATGACCACCCACTTGTTTGGCGAACGTCTCGATTGATAAAGTCCAGGTGACATTCGGTTAAGATAAGAGTTTAAGGATTTGTTGTCGAGAAGAAGAAAAAGAAAGAAAAGAAAAAGAAAAAGAAAAAGGAAGGTAATTTTTTTTTCTTTGAGCAAGATTTTTTAAACCGAGGCTAGTCCGGTCACACCCACGCCGTAGAGCACCCATTGGCTGAATGGTGGAGTGAGCGGCAGGCGAAGGTAATGATGTGAAGAAGGAGGGGAGGCCTGTTGACGCCTCCTGAAGGGATGGGTGTGAGATGCCACTGTGAGAGAGAGGGGAAACCCGTTGACACCCTCTGAGGGTATGGGTGAGATACCAATATGAGAAAGGAAGAATTTGAGTGGACAAAAGAAATCCAAAAATGGAAATTAATAATTCTTCCTGACCGAGAACAAAGAAAAACCCTTAATGCGGAGTTAGAATTATCAAGGAACCTCAGACCCCTACAGGCCCACCCCGGTTTTGGTCGGCGTCCATATAAGCAGAGTCGTAACGAATAAGACGGCAGTTCGCAGTTGAGTTAGCAGTTCGCAGCTGAGCGGTTGGGGTTAGACAGACAGGCAAGCAGTTGCAGTGAGCTGAGAGCTCGCAGACGCCTGCTGACTTAAAGATATCCACGCATTCTCGACCTCATCTTCTAACCAAGAACAATTTATTTTTGAAGAACGACTTAGACTCACACCACCAAAACAAGTTTTACGAATATCGCCTGAAGATACACCAAGAACCAGTTTCTTAAAGAACAAACAACTTAAGATGTTAAGACACGCCTAACAATCATAGAGTGTCACGAATCCATATAGCGGTTTGG
Source organism: Acanthosepion pharaonis (assembly GCA_903632075.3). Lineage (NCBI taxonomy): Eukaryota > Metazoa > Mollusca > Cephalopoda > Sepiida > Sepiidae > Acanthosepion > Acanthosepion pharaonis. The sequence continues at coordinate 835,306 of CAHIKZ030000916.1, read as the reverse complement.
GAGAAAGATCCACTCCTGTATTCAACAACCAGATATAAAATATTGTTATCCTTTTTTAACACATTTGAACTTTTCGAGTTATTACTTTATTTTCTTTTACATATAATTGTGCGGTACTACCCTTGTTCGGACTCGACTTGAATTACGGCCCGGCGACTGATTGATTTCGTCTACCTAAGCTCAAATCACAACGTGGGTAGGTTAGACTAGAAATCAAAGGAGTTACTTCGGTAACCAGACGTTGGAGGCGAGCTGGGAACGACAAGGCTGTTGCCGAATCTAACCAGATTCCCAACCGAATCAGCAAAAGGTTAGAACGTCACATTTGGTGCCGCGACCAATACCAAGTCACATTGGTCGTCACAGGACAGGATAGGACGGTGACGGCGCGGAGACAGACGGGCTGACGTCACAATTGGCGCCGCGACCAGGACAGCACGGCGGGCGCGGCCAGGCAGACGTCACATTTGGCGCAGCGACACCGGGGGACGTCACATATTTGTCCGTTAACAAAGGGGACAGCCCTGAATTCGTGCTATGAATTAGGGCAGTTACAATACATTTGTCCGTTAACAAAGGGGACAGCCCTGAATTCGTGCTATGAATTAGGGCAGTTAGAATACATTTGTCCGTTAACACACGTGACAGCCCGAAATTCCTGCTATGAATTAAGGCAGTTATATAGAAAGTACATAAATTTAACCACACAGAAACTGTTTTAACAGACAATTGTAAATGTGTCTGGGAAATTCGATGATGCGAATATATCAAAAGTTGTGTTTCAAAGGCTAAGCCAATATCAAGAAACAGGAATATACCAATGGAAATAAAGGAAATTGTGCTAAACTGATGTGTGATATCAATCCGCCTATATGAAAATGAATGCTGGATAATTTAATTACTTATGTCCAGGTGCATGTGTGCAAAGTGGAATTTGTTTATGAAAATGGGGAAAAATAATCTTTTACTTAAAATGAGAAAGGTACAGTTGAAATTTCTGGAATGCATAATAAGGGAAGACGACTTGGATGATTTGACGCTCACAGTACATTATAGATGTCATAGGATCAGAGGAGAAAAGGGAATAACCTACCTAACGAGTTTCTATATATGCCTGGCTAAACAAGAAATGGGAGGGATATTAAAGTAAAAACATTTCTTTGATCGACGAAGGGTATGAAGTTGTGAATTGCTATGATCGTACTCGATCTTAAGGAACAGAGCACATGAAATACAAACGAAATAGAACGCACATTCAATCAGTGTAAATGGAGAAAACAATTCGCTTTAAGACACCCAAAGAAACCTTCAGCGGAATAACAGGGATATATCTTTAAAATAGAAAAAAAAAGATTGTCTTGAGCTGGAAAGACGTTTGTATCGTGTTATCATTGCACTTTCCTTTGAGTTCAACTTCCGTTTTTTTTAAGCAGCTTGTGAGCAAGTGATTAGAATGTTCGCTTTCCGACCATAAAACACGGGCTCAAATCTCAGAATCGTTGATTTGTCAGGAAAGCGACTACTTGATGTTATATCCATAGGGATACATCCTCAGCGTTCGACATATTACGAAAGCATATCACGGGTAGACCCAAGATGTGTTAATGAAATTGCTACACGGAACTGTTAAAAGCGATTGTTGTGATAGCACGAAATCATAAGTCACCATGCCCGAGGGTTTGAGCGTACTTAGCTTGTTCAAACTGATGATCACAACAAATGATAAGTACTCTCGTAGAAATGTAAGAAATTATTATTTATTTTTCTTAGTATTTTTCCAATGAAACATGGCCATCTGCTCATGTTAGTATTTCGTATTTCCATTCCACAATGTTGTTCTCTGCAGACTGACCACAGATTCTCGATTGGATTTAAATCAGTTTTCCTGTCCAGTCTATACTACTTTGATCTGCTCACTGGTAAGGCTTGCCAGTGTGTTTGTGCAGCGTTATAATGTTCGTATGCTTCCTTGGAGTATCGTCCATCACAAACAATGGCCGTAGGACAACTAATCGACAGTCGAATTACCTGCGCTTTGCTGCGTGTCACACAATTTCTTTTGTGAGAAAATGATGATTGATTTTAAATCATTGTCTAATTTGTGGATTAAAATGTTGCATTTCAATATTACTCAATGGTCTTGCCGATGTGACCTCCATCTTCTGGCTTTCTCCTTTTATATTTTGGATAGGAGTCATTCCCTGATTCCAATTGAAATCCCATTTAACTCAAAGGGAACACATTTCCAGTAGGGGGTTTGTGCAAAAACAGCTTGATCGTGTCAGATGAAGCAGTTATTGCTTTGATACGTATTTGGTGCAATAGAAATATTTATTGTAAGTCACTAGCCACTGATTGGTGGTTTCTTGCCCAACGTGACGTCCATATTGTCTCATTTTGATCTTGTCGAGGTGACCTGCATCTTCTGGCTTTCTCCTTCAATATTTTGGATTGGAATTCATTCCCTTGTTCAACTTTAAATTTAATTTAAATCAAAGGAGGACAAAAACAGTGGTGGAAGGTGTTCCCACCCAGGGACCACCTGTGATCAAAATACTTATCCAAGAAACCTAGGAGTCATTCCCCTGTTCAAATTTAAATTTAATTTAATCAATGCAAAAATAAGTGGGGGGGTTGTGCCCCCGGAGACCCATTTGATCAAAATTAAATCTACTTATCCAAGTACCTTGGGTAATGCAGTTTCAGAGTATATATGGTTATGTAGGTCTATATCCGAAAGACTAGGAGGAGTTCGATAACAAACAGAGGCTACAACTTCATATATATATATATATATATATATATATATATATATATATATATATATATATCTTGAATTCATTCATTGTAGGTGCAACACAGCTCTTTTCAAAAACGAAGCTTGTCATTGTGATTGCAAATGAAGCTTCGTAGGCTATTTCCTCTAACTAATTCTGGTGTTAAATTTTACTTGTAGAAAATTCAAGTTAAATCCAATGATACCATTATCAGTCAAGTTTAGAATTAGAACTGCGATGTACAATTCAATTTTACGCTACCAAATGAACCGATTCCAAAACCTTTCAGAGAGATCTACTGACGTGAAAACATATATTTATTCGACCGTCTGAACGTTTGTTTCATCAGTCGCATTATAATTTGTATTGGTATGAAGTCACGTCCAATCGTAAAAAAAAGGATCACATATACACTTGATATTTTTCTACCGTTTGTTTTAAGAAGTGGGAGGAAAAACAAAACAAATAAAAAATCGACTTTGTATAAAATGCTTTTTTCTATTTTTAGCAACCTCTCAGGATAATTACATAAATGGCCCTTGCAGAATGAAGTTATGCTTTCAATATATAACTATATACTTATATGTTATTGTTACAAATTACGGTTAGGATAGATTATTAAAGTGATGAATAATAATTTAATGGAGAACATAAATTATTATCGACTAAAAGATTCTGTCAACAACATTGTTATTCGAATCACTATCATCTTTTTTCAGTAATATTATATATTATTAATAACATTCTTAGCTAGATATTTCTCTCTGTTAAATTTCTATTACCACCCTTAGTATCTCGTGCTTAATATTAGAGACCAAGTGACAACAATTCTCTTCAGTATTCTCACTAGATCTCTATTACAATGTTGTCTAGAAGTTTCAGTCTCCTCTGATTGGTAGTTCTTTCAATAAGGGAAGGAACAAGCTGGTGAAATCCAGATATTCTTTTTTTCAGAGAATGGATGAAAGCAGTTTAATCTATATACACAGACTTTCAATAACATACTCCAAATTCAAATCCAGGATCTTGTCACTCCTACTGCGGGAGCCCCTTCCAGAATGACCTTTGTCACTCCCTATCTCTGACCATACTAAACCATGTGGGTCCGAAGTATCGGATCAGATCTTCTCGCCATCTTGACTTTGGCCGCCCTCTAGTCATTTTCACTGTCATGGTGTCCACTCTGTCGTTCTAATAGTTCATATGTTGTCTCTTAGATTTTGGGACACTACAAGAGTCCCTGCAGTGGTGGTGTTGAGCGACCCTAATCATCACCGACAAAACATATTCATTAAACAACTTCCTCTTGGTTTAGATTGTTCCCTTGGGACTTTCATGATGCTATATACTTTTCAAAAACTACCCAGTAAGTACATCCCTCTTTTAACCTCCAGAAATAAAGCACCATATCATACAATCTTCTTTCCTACATACACATAATTGTCTACTTTCTCGATTGGGTCTCCAGCTAAAATAACAGGTTATAGTTTAGCTTGGCTGTTAAACATTTTTCTTGGGGTTCCCAAGATGCATTGTTGGCTCACAATGTGGATAGAATTGAACATCTCCTCCAATTCTGGTGATATATGGCATATGACATCTTCAAAATGCAGATAAAGGAGGCGTTCATTACTTATGATGATATACTTGTTTTCCAAATTGACTGTGTGATAATGGCGTCGTTCTAACCAGGTATCAACATTCTCGTTGAAATGTTGTGCCTTCTTTGTTCTTGTTGTCTTGGTGTAATCTAAGAGTGGATGTAGTGTCGTTGTAAAACTCCTTTAGTAGTGTGATGTAAGCAGCATCCTCTCTTTGTTTCTCTAGTGCTGTGAATAGTGGGGTGAACTCGATGGAACCAGATGCCTTTTCATGGTCAACTAAGGCGTAGCATAGAGGGAATATTGAGAGGAGTCATTCTCGTCAATTTCCGTCGGCGTCGGCAATTAAAAAACTATGAAAACGATTTTCAAGAAGATTGATAGACGACGAACATGGATGTCACCCATCGGAAGCACTAAAAGTGAAATTGACTACATCCTGATAGATAAGTCTCAAAATTTCAGAGATGTCTCGGTTATCAACAGTTTCAGTATGCGTAGTGACCACTGGCAACTGCGTGCTTCTCTGTCTATCAACACGAAGACGGAGCTTGTGAAAATTGCCAAACATCTGAAGAAACCGAACATCATTTTACTATCTGACAATGCCGAAATATTCCAGGTACTATTGAGTAATAAGTTTGAGGTACGGGAGCAACACCAGTCGCAAGAAAACATCAAATCCTATGTAATAGCATTACCACCAACATAATGGAAGCGATAGAAGTGGAAAGCCACCTAAAGAGGACAAGAGAAATTAAACAACTAAATGAAAAGAGACAACAGATGAAGTCATGCAGAATGATGAGTACCCTGAAAGCTATAAACGCCACAGGATGTCACATGAAGGAAGACATCAGAATCTATGAATAAGTTTGACAGCTCAATGCCCTGGAAGATGTCAAAAGAGTGAATTCAGTCAAAAGGAAGCAGTGCCTACGTAAATATAAAATCCTCTCTTTATTATACACGTATCACTAACCTTAACAGTATTATAAAACTATATGAATAATTCTATAGTAATGTATTTAGCACAAGACGACCCAAGAGCCAAACATTCTTCAGTACTAAAACCTCAACAAAAACCACATGACCCCTTCTCCTATCATCCCATCAGCGATAAGAACGAATATTAAAATATTAATGGCAGTCAAGGCAGCAGCCAAAGACAACATCACTGCAGGTATACCCCAGGACGGAAAGATGACCATTAACATGTTATTCAATAAGCTCTTCAACAGTTGTTTATAAGAATGAGGTGTACCGTACAGGTAAAAGAATAATGCAATAGCCCTAATCCACAAGAAATATGATAAAGCCGACCTCAGAAACTAACAACCGATCAGCTTTCTACTAAGCATTTACAAGGTTTATTCATGCATCATACTCTCGAGGATGTTTGGTATATTAGAACTGAACCGACGAAGAAAGCAGACAAGGTTTCTTAATAATAGATAACATCCAGGTAGTAAACCATCAACAAGAGAAGACAAAGAATACAATAATATACTATTGGTACAAAACGGGAATAATCAAACCAGAATAGTAATAAAAATACTTTTGCCCTAAGAATTAAATCTGTTAACGAAAAGAGGACACAAAATAAATAAAACAAAATTAATCGGTTTCTATTTCTCTCTCATCAGAGATCTATTCAATGACTAAAAACTGTCCACAGCAAATAAAATAGGACTATATATATATATATATATATATATATATATATATATATATATATAGATAGATAGATAGATAGATAGATAGATAGATATACCAAGTATATGATTGTTGTATACGGAATAAATTCAAATAACTAAAAATTACTATTCTTAAAAAAGTGCTCAATACAGAGTAGAACGAATATAATTATTTATTTAAAAATTATAACATAAATATGTTATAAAATCACTACAAAAATAGCCATTTTGTTTCAACACCTCTGGTGTCTTATCAAGTGATATTGAGTGTCGATTGTAGAATAAATGTTTTAAAAGGTTCAAATTAATTAACCACCCCTCGTAAGGGGAAACGGTGTAATATGAGCTGAAATGACCAATCAAAAAACAAGTATACGAGAATTCAAAAAACTTGACAACGAAGTAAGGTTATAATAACTATTAAATGCTTTAAATTTAGGTTTATACTAAAATAGAATTTATTCTAACTAATAAGTATTAAATTGTACGATAAAATTTGAAATTAAATTTAAAAACTACCCATTTCAAAAATCTAAATTTAATCTATATTAAGTTTAAAATTTTTAAATTATTGAGGGAAAAAGAAAAAAACATATATACGTAATTCTATATATATATATATATATATATATATATATATATATATATAATATAAACAATAAAATCAAAAAATCACATCATATGGAAATAGCCTATTTCGGTAGACGAAATATCGGTCGCCTGTGCTATCAACCACGGCGTGGACAATTAATTATTAATTATTTGTTCTGTAATAATACACACACACACACACACACACACACACACACATATATATATATATATATATATAGCTCAGGGTCAGTTTTAATATTTTATATTACTATGATCCACTTAGATTATATATCAACAGATCTGTTCTCTATTATATATATATATATATATATATATATATATATATATATATATATATATATATATATATATATGTGTGTGTGTGTGTATGTGTATGTGTAGATAGATAGATAGATAGATAGATAGATAGATAGATAGATAGATAGATAGATGTTCATCAAAGGCTGACAACATTCAGGCATAAAATGTACACATTCTGCTCACACGTATATTGAAGAACAATATAGTCTCTGTGACCTTTAGGTAGAAAGCCTCGTGAGATTTCCTCAGTACCTAGAATAAGTTTTGGTCATAGGACAGGTTGATCATTCAACAAATAATCAACTATCACCTATTGATGCGCCTATATAATTTATCTAAATTTCCTTTTCCAATATTGTCTGGTACATATTGATTTATACTTACTTCCAACCTCTGAGCCGATCTATATATTTTGTCAATATTTCTTATTAGTATATGCCTTATTTTAGTTGGTACACAAATGTCTGACAACAATAATGTTGGATAAAGGTCCTTTCAAATGTTATTCTTGTTTAGGTTTCGGGTAGGAAACTAATGCAAACAGATGCAGATATGTAGAAATCCCAATAAGAAATGTGTTCTATTTAAATAGGAAATTCAAACGTTGTGCTCTCAGGTTGATTTTCATGGCAATATTGGTAGCAGCGTACTGACTCGAAAAGTTATTTTTCTCTTGTAAAATAAGTACAATCAATCATTGAATCACCTGTTCTTCCCCAGCCATGGTTTCATTAATAGGACTCATATCAGTAAAGTATTATTATCTTCCACAACGTCTTACAATCTGAAAAAATAATTTTCTGGTATTAAATACTTACACACACACACACACGCGCACACACACAAAATGCACTTACATACATATGTATGTATGTATTCACTTGGGTTTCTTTACATTTTTAGCTTGTTATCTGTCATATTACCTTTCTTCCGTTGCATCAACTTTCCCTCCATACTTTCTCTTTCCATCTCTCTTCTTAATACTTGCCAATTAAGATTAATAGGTGGGTTTCTCGGTCAGAAAGTGTAACTAGTTTCAATTGTGAAATGCTGATGATCAAGAAGATATCCATATGGGGAAAATTCCATCTGGAAACAATTTTTTTCTTTAGTAAGACTTCACAATCTAGGCCGGTCGTTATTAATTTCACTACAAAAGAAAAAGAATCCCCTCATCAAAATTAGAATACAAACTCAAACTCCAGTACCTGCTAAACTCATGTTTATCTATATGTGGATGCAAAGTTTAACTATGCACAAGCGGTCCAGGCTAAGGTCGAAAGCTTACTATCATAAATGATCCTGAGGATATCTCATACCCATCAAATAATTCAAAGCTCGTTTCTACGATCTATGCCTCTAACACCACGTTAGATGACAAAGGCCCAAGGGAGCGACGCAGACATAACCCAAGTTTCGCACTTCGGTCCAACATTTGTAGTTTAAATAAATAATCAGCGAATGTCTATACTCCGGTCATTTGTGAATGGATATGCAGATAATACAAGTATATATGGTTGCACCTGCAAAACATTAGATGACTAAAGCCTGGCATCTAACCTCTTCTCTGACCTAACTCTAACCGGTTAGTCACATTCAATATCTCAAAAGCCGAACTAGTAACCTTCTTTTATCATCGAGCTGACCATGATTTTTTGTTTTATCCCAATGTACGGGTGTTTTCTCAGATAATCCCCATTTCATTGTGCCCCTATATGGATTTAAACCCAACACAGACCACGTGGAATTTTAACATATGATCCCTCGCTAAGGATTTGAGGGAAACGATTTGTTCCTTGTACCGCTCCAGTAAGTACTTGTCTTCCCCTGTTATCATCTATCTTTACAAATGGAGGACGACTGCTATATATGGTCGGGAATTGCGCACGCTTCACTTTCCATCCTTGAGAATATCTAAAACCGTCCACACGGCCTTTTTGGTGATGAATTATTTTCCACCCTACAACCCTTTTTCTCACAGACGAAACATCGTACGTCTCTCGCAATTCTATCTCTATTTTCATGGTAAGTGTTAAAAAGAAAAATAGAATGATACCTTCCTTTGTTCCACTAGTTCTAACCGTCACGGTTAAGAACCGCCATGCCGCGCATATTGTAGCAAACCACCGTCATTTCCTTAGTATGCCATTGGTGAGATATAAATTCCGATTGAACAGATTCTTCCCACGAACAATTACCTCGTGGGGATGACTCACAAGAGGATGCATCCCCGACCATCACTATCAACCTGTTCTCGTTGTAAGAATACAATTTCTCACGTATCCTTAGTAGATAAGTAGATCAATTCCTTTTTCCTTTTAAGTCCACTTAATTATCTGACTTTCTTGGGAATTTTTCGTCTCCAGCCTATCTTTGAGTCAAATTAATTCCCAGTGTTTTCAAGATTGCTGTCTCCAGCTCGCCTTTGAACTGGCAAACATAAGTGTAGAGTCCTTTGAAGAAACTGACCACCGATCTAGCATTTCGGGTGGTCTAATTTCCCGGGACACAAGTGGACCGATAATGGGATGTGTTCCCAGACAGTATTCATATAAAGAGACGGAGGCATGAAGTCATCAGTGAGTGAGTAGGTGACCAGAAGCCAGTGGCCCGGAACGTTAATTTCCAGAAAATAGTGAGATAGCAGCCCAATTCGATAAAACCAAAATGAAATCATAGTCAGCTAAGTGAGAAATCGTATTGTTGTTATTTCCCAACCAGTGTCTTGAAAAGTACTTGTTATTATTCTTTGTTGAATATGATCACGGCCAAACAGACAAACCTGTAAACATAGCTAACCAGGTGAATATACCTACAACCGATATTGAATGTCATTCCAATTGTGCAGTGAGGGCACTTTGACGCGGTGTAATGGTTAGCAAGCTTTTCTCGCTAGAACAATTAAGACTGAGTAGTGAATTCGATCCTCACTGGATGCCCACGACTAAGCTACAATGAATCATTCATACAAAAAGTATATTAGTAAAGTTAATGATATAACACTTTAAAATTTTGTTAGCGAAGGGATTTCGCCATTTTATATCATTAACTTTACTAATCTACTTTTTGTATGAATGATTCATTGTAATATAAATTCAACTGCACCACATATTTGATATAAAAGAACTGATCCAACGTGCAAATTTTCGGGATAACAACCGAGACATTACTCTATTTATGGAACAATTTATTTCATGCCAAATTGACGGATAAAATCCTACAAAAAATATATATATTCTCAAATTACCACATTAGTAAAAAAAAAAACGCACTTAAATTTTCAGAAAAATTCAACCTTAGCTTTGCGACTGCATGCTCCAAAAGTTTTTATCCGTTAACAATAACAAAACAAAAAATATTTCGATTTACATTTAGTTTTTCGTCTCTGATGCTACCTGGATTTTACTAAAAACAAAATAATTTCCATGCCTGAAGATGACTGAATCTATAGTTGAAAGTACTAACAGATTAAAAAAAGACCTTATACAGCTTGTAGTTATTATAAACAAGGGTCATAACATTTATCGAGTGGTTCGTAAGTTAATGCAACTTTAAAATTTTGTTTGCGAAGAGATTTCACCATTTCATATCATTAACACTTTACTTATCTAATTTTTGTATGAATGATTCATTGTAATACACACACACACACACACACAAACATATATATATATATATATATATATATATATATATATATATATATATATATATATATATATATATATATATATATATATATATATACTCTTATACTTGAAATTGAATTGAGTTCTATGGCGTATTTCATATAGAGAAAACGTTAAAAAATATTCCTTTCGTTTCTAGAGATAAGATACCTGACCGATGTCAAATCAGTCGGGTTTTAATCCCAGCTTGAAGCAATCAGATGTTTAACCTTGGGGAGCAAAACGTTTCAAATAAATTTGTAAGCAACAATGAGTAAATATATTTAATTTCTAATAGACAAAGTGGAACGTTTATTTTTTTTCTTGAGGAAATTTTCTGACCGACACTTATGCCACCACACTTATTAAGGATTGTCCAAAAATATTTTTTTCAGGCAAAATGATCTTTTCAAATATTCACTTCTTTAATTTCTTCCAGATTTTCACTCTATTTATTACATCGTAATTTTCTATAAATTTGATTTCCATTGTCAGATTTTCTCTTCCCTCTTTCATTGTCCGGAATCAAAGCTTTCATTTAACTTCAAAATCCCAAGTGTATTTTACTACTAGTTTTCCTTCAAACTTCACCGTTACTTGCTTATTAAGAATCATTCGCTATTCCATACGCGTCCGGATAAAGAAAAAAATCAGATTTTATTTATAGGTTTATAAAAATCAAATATTAATTATAGGTTTCTACTAATAAGTCACTAGTGTCTACTGTCCCCAAAAATAAGGCATTTAATATTAACGGTTTAATTGTTACCCATGGGCGGTGGGTATTGTTATGTTCGTCTAACGTCGAAAACATAAGTCTTTTCAACATTCTATCTTTTTAATAAGCTTCTATTTAAAAACTTTTCCTAATACTTCTATTATTTTTCTACGACTGGAATGTTTGAATTCTTCACATATGTAAAAAGAAATGTGTTATTTTATGTAATAATATCTTGTGTGTTATTATACGTAATTATAATTATTCTGGGGCTGTAGTTTAAGACATCCTGAATATGACGAACTGTTAGTAAAAACAGCAGGTACCAAGGAATGCGCTGAAATAATCAAAGGGCAAATATAGCGGTGGGAATATGAAAGCGTGCGAGTGTTGTTGTTCCCCTTGAGCAGGAGTAAAACTACCGGCAACGACTATAAACCTTTGTGTTCCTGTTTATTATTAAACCTTATGGAACATAAGCTGTTCGCTTTTAATATATTAGTCGAGTTAACACAGATACAGACAATTTGTAGGATAAATTCCTATCTCATATATATTTGCATTCGTAACATATTAGGCTGGTAATGTATACCAGTATTCAACAGTTTTCTATCTGATATCAGAGTGCAATATCTATTTCACACCTGGAATCAGTTACACTTTCTGACCGAGAAACTCACTTATTAATTGGCAATTATTAAGAAGAGAGAAGGACATAGAAAATAGGGGGAAGTTTGACAAGAGAAAAATGTAAAGAAACCCAAGTGAATACATACGTGTGTGTGTGTGTGTGTGTGTGTGTGCAAGTATTTAAGACTAGAACATTGTTTTTTAACATTTTACAGAATTTGGGAAAGAGAGCCCTGCTAATTAACTCGTGGCTGGGGAAGAATTAGTGAATTTAATGCAATTCCCAATGATATTTGCGTGTAAGTGAATATAACAGACCCGATTGGAATTTGTAAATAACAGTTGTTTCAAAATGGATTAATTATAACTTAAATCAACTAATATTCCTTAAATAAAGTGCCAAAGAATTACACTGAAATAAAAGATGATTAAAAAAGGAAGCTAATCATCTATTTTAGCAAAAACAAAAAACATTCGAGTCTGTTTAAATCAGTTTTTGAAATACAGCAATCTATTTCGCTTATTGGAAATCTTAACTTTAATCTATTAGCTTGAATTAAAACTAAAGTAGAGGATTTTCACTTTTAAAAATTCATTTTATAAATTAGATATCATTTTTATTTTTTGTGTGGAGCATCTCTTTAAATTATCAGCATCCCTCGTTCGTGCGCATGCGTACCACTGGTTTCGATTCTAGCTAGAGGCAACCGGATGTCTAGCCACACTGATGAGCTGTGATATAGAGAAACAGTCTGTCTGAGGATAATATATATATATATATATATATATATATATATATA
>CAHIKZ030000916.1:782500-817500 GCA_903632075.3 Acanthosepion pharaonis | reverse complement strand
ATCTTCTACATTCTTGAATCTCGTTCATCTTTTATCTTTTTCTCATTCCCCACCGTCCATTCTTTTCCCTCATTTTCACTGCCTTTAACCCCCTGTGTACTTGTGGCAACTTCGCCTTGCTTGGGGTGAAATGATTTAAAACTACGTTTAATTTCCTGATGTCGAGGTAGCTAAGAAGAGAGCTCATCAGAAAATTGGCCATGAATATATTTATACAAAAGGCATAATGAAGCTATATCATGACGGGGTGGGGGGGAAGTGATCGACACTGAGATACTTGCACGGGCCAATGTTTGACAAAGTTGCGGGAATGATTCGAGTGAGAAATATTGTCTAGCGCAACACAGCGAACCAAATTTCTCAGAAGCAAACTTAGCAGCTTACTCGATATAAACGTAATTCTCTTGGAGGTTAGCATCAGACATACTGATTCTTTCAGACGATTAAATGATTGCAGTTTCATTTTGGAGGCGTCAAAATTAATAAGACATTTCTTGGCCCATTTAACAACAGACTGAATATAATTTTCGACATCAGCTCCATATTTTACTAACCTAACAGCCTTACTCCTAAAATTGGAGTAAATATTTACGTCATCAGCTTAGACGCTTCTTCGGGAAGCTCATTGATAAAAATTAGAAACAAAATAAATATGATGATTGAGCCTTGTACGGCACCTACATTTATGTAGAAATATTTAGAAGAATAGCTGTTTATGACAACATCTATCTCCAGATTTGATAAGAAAGATTGAATCAAATAAAAAATTCCAACGGAAACACCCTGTTGGATTTATTTTTTAGAAATATATTTCCTTTAAAAGTCATTTTATAATGAATGTATACTTATTTAAATTTGTTTACACACACACACACATATATATATATACATTAAGAAAATTATTGTTTGATATTATATATATATTAATATGTATAAATGCATATATTTAATACTAATACATATTAATACATATATTTAATATTTAATAAAATACATAGTATTTCATATTTAGCACATACATAATACATGTATAAATACATATAAAATACATATATTTAATACTAATACATATTAAAACATATATTTAATATTTAATAAAATACATTGTATTTCATATTTAGCACATACATAATACATATATAAATACATACAAAATACATATATTTAATACTAATACATATTAACACATATTAATACATATATTTAATATTTAATAAAATACATATATTTCATATTTAGGACATATGCAATACATATATTAATACATATAAAATACATATATTTAATACTAATACATATTAATAAACATATGTAATATTTAATAAAATACATATATTTCATATTTAGCACATATATAATACATATATTAATACATATAAAATACATATAGCGGAAGCAACTTAAACAAGGTTTTGTCATAAAAATGACACATCGTAAGGAAAGAAAAGTGGATATAATCTCTGGGTAATTCTGATTAGAGATAAGGTAAATGAACATATTTAAGTTTCTCCTTTCTGGACATTGAACATGATTATTACAAAAACATGTTGACAAAAATATTCTTGGAGAATTTGAAACTGTAAAACCTTGGTTCGCGAATATGGAGACATAGTAATTGTCAGTTCAATCCCTGGGCCGGGTAGTTTGTACTTGGACATATTGGAAACAGCGTGAGCAATAACTGGGCAATAATTAAATAAGAACTAGACGAGATATCGCTGGACATGCGCAGTGGAACAATCAAAATCTCTCCACATAGATTACATAATGGTTTCATTTCAGAATTCCATATAGGTTACCCGGATCAACATACACCTAATGAAGGCCTTTCTATATTGCTTTTTTTCCCTTTCTCTAAAAGCAAACATCATTTGATACATCTTTTCTTCCGCCTAACTTCGCATTTAAACTGAAATTGTCCATTATTTATCTGAGGTAATAGCAGAGTGTAACGTACGTAATACCTCACTAAATAAGGAACTAAATAGCAAACATAATATTAATAATAATCCGAAGGTTTTATTCTTAATAGACATGACCAATACTTGACAACTAGAAATTATCAGGTACACATACTAAAAAATTGTTTTGGCCCAAAATGCAGATTCTGTGATGAATGTCCAGAAACAGTTGACAACCTTGTATCAGGTTGTACGGTATTGGCACCGACTGAATATAAAACACTGCATGACAGAATAGGCCAAAACCTGCTCTGGAAAATCTGGAACTTCTGCGTAAAGGAAACTGCAAGAAATTGGTATGAACAAGACCCAAACCCTTTTACGAAGATAGGGTCTGTAGTAATTTTATGGAACTTCACAATTCACACAGACAGAACAAACAAAGCTAATAGCCCAGACATTGTCATCAAAGACCGCAAACAAAAATAAATTCCTCTTTATTGATGTGGTAGTCCCTGAAAAAACTATAATGCATCTTTGAAGATCTTCAAAAAAATATTAAAATACAAGAACCTTGAAATCGAAATCTCAAATATGTGGCACAATTGAACATCAACAATTCCAGTTGTAGTTGGAGCCTTCGGATTGATTGGAAAAGAATCCAATAGACTCATTGCTGGAAGGCCATGCCCAAAAGAAATACAAAAAATTGGTCTCACGAGGACAGCCCACATCTTACGAAGGGCATTCTCTATGTAAAATTTGTATAATTTTTTTTTAAATTGCTCAGTAGAAAATGTCATGATAACATTTCTGATCTTAATTCTCTGGTTGGGACCCGGAAAGAAATAGGTACACACCAGAAATCAAAGGAAATAATAATAATAATAATAATAATAATAATAATAATAATAATAAATAATAATAACAATAATAAACAACAAATAATAATAATAATAATAATAAAAGAAGGCAGTAATAATAATAATAAAATCAAAGAAGAAGAAGAAAAAGATAGAAAAAAGAAGAAGAAGAACAGATGAAACAACGAAGAAAACCTCTGAAAAGAAATAAACCCAATGAAAAGAAGAAGAAGAAGAAAAAGAAGAAGAAGAAGCACAACAACATACAAGACGATGTTATTAATGAAAAAGAAAACGATAACTAAGAGAAAATTTATAAAAAAATAACCAGAAATCTTGTAGGAATACTATTACTATTACTAATAAGGAACATTTCCTGACTCGCTGTTTACATAGATAATAAGATTTTGTTTCTTGCTACGAGTTCCTTGGCTAATTAACCTTTACCTTAATACCTGTGTCGTATCACGCAATTATTTACTGAAACAGCAACACCTGCAGGCGTTTTGGTCCAAATCACTGGCAGATACAATTGTAGAGCACAGAATTGGGAACACGTTACCGAAAGGAAGAAACGTAATCTCTAAATTTAAATATCTATAAAAAGAAAATTAGTATTATGTATGTAAAAAAGGTTAGTGACCAAAAAGAATGTTAAAACTTGGGAACTACGACGTTCTCATTACACCAATTTTAAAACCAGTTCCATAATTTCCGTAATTAGTTTTCCGAATGAGACATCATGCATGGCGCAGAGATTAAATTTTTTAGGGACGGCAGGAAATCCTCTGTCTTTGCCCACAGCCTGATCTTAATTTATTTTGACAAGGGTCTTTTCAATGGCATATCAAAACCTTATAAAGGAAGAGAGTATGAATGTTGGCACGCGCAATGAACATTCACTTTATTATATAGTCTTGACACGTATTGAGTGCCGTTATATATATATATATATATATATATATATATATATATATATATATATATACAAACTAATCAAAGTAAATCACCTAAAAACTCGCACAAGTGATTTTATTAAAAGTGGTGAAGGCTTGAGCAGAATCCTTGGCTAAGGTACAAAGAGAAGCTGAAGAGCAACTTGTCAGCTGTCAATATACCTCATAACTCCCTCGAGTGCTTAGCCTTGGAGCGGGTAGAATGGAGATCAACGAATTTTAGTAGTCTCATAAATTTTCAAACAGCTTGTCTGAATCGTCTTCAAGAAGCGAGAGCAAGATCTAAAAGTTCAGCCAATCTAACAGTGATCTCATCCCACAATTCTTACTCTTGCTCCATATGTGCTCGCCTTTGTAAATCACTAGCGGGTCTTAAGTGCCACATAAGATTTTCGCACAAAATTTCCTAACTGAATCAGTTAAGTTGTTAGGCCCTCATACATCGAAACCGATGGGAGATTCCATTATATATATATATATATATATATATATATATATATATATATATATATATATATATAAAAACAAAAGCTGAAAGAGAATGAGAGAGAACGAAAGAAATAAAAAAGAAAAAAAGAGGAAAAGTATATAATTAAGTCTGAGTTGTTATTAAAAAAAGAAAAAGAAGATAAAAAACGAAAGAAAAAAAAACTCAAGATTCCTCCAGACAAGGAAATAAAAAAGAATCTAATTCGAAATGCATAACAATAAACAATTCACTATATACGAAACAATAAAAAAAAATATAGGAAGAATTCTGGAAGCCCACGAAATTAATTTCGTCTGAAATGTTGCCGCAGTCTTTTAAAGGATTCGCGTTCAGAGTAACAATGTTACCGACACAAAAGTTGCAGTCGTCGGGCATAGTTCAAACCATGACCTTCATAAATGCAATACTTCTGATTTCAGTCATGTTTTAAATAGCAAGGTAAACGAGGCTATCCAGCCTTGAGTGGTAACACAGAAGGATAACTCTAAATTCAAACAGCAGAGAAAGTACCTTGAAAACGTTTCATTATACGTTTTAAAAATAAATTGTGTCACTTCACAATTAATAATGAAAAGGTGTATATGGAGGGCCTGATAGTCTGTGTATTTCGGTGGCATGACTGGGGGAAAAAAATTCTGTAGGATTGTTGTAAACATGGGAACGATTTCGATGAAGACCGTAGAAACTAAGTTGGAAATTAATTCATTTCTGGTAAACTTTTTCAAACCTTTGAGAAATACACTGAGTGTATGTGTAGGTGTTTCTCTGCGTGTGCTTAATTCTTTGAGTCTATATGTCTGCACAGTGTGTGTGTGTGTGTGTGTGTTGTTTGTGTGTGCAGGTGTTTTTATGTGTACGCGCGCGTGTGTGTGTGCAGTCTTCTGTATGTTTGGATGTGTCTATACGTATGTTTATTCATGTGTGCGTGTTTGTAGACATGTGCGTGTATGTATGATTGTGTGTTTGTGTCTGTAATTCTTTGTGCATTTGAGTGAGTGTGTGCGTTTGTCTGTTTGTTTCATGTGTGTGCGTTTGTGTCGTGTGCGTGTGCGTGTGTGTGTGTACGCACGCATGTGTGTGTACACACGTGTGTGTATCCAGCCATGAAAATACAAAAATGATGTGAGGAAAAATAACCCGAAATACATTTTTCATGCCTCTATATGATAGAGAGCCCCAAAGAATAATAATTTATTCCATTCGAAGCAGAAATGCATTAAGTTTTCTTACGAAAACAAGTGATACATTTTTATTTATTTATTTTTTTTTTGCAAATCCTTTTAGACTCGAAAGATAAAATTTATTACGATAAAAATTACGCATTCATTGAGACTGGAAATGTAGCTGAAGTTTAAATTTATGGTCAGTTCATAAAAATGGCGGAGAAGCAAAACTCTGGACGGTGAGGAAATACAGAAAAGTGAAGACCTTCAAGAAAGAGAGACAGTCTTCTCAAAATACCGTTACTAGCTTTAATATATTCTTGTTGATCTTAGTAAAAATGTGGGCTGCTAATATTTCCACTGATTAATATCAATGCAAGGATTATTTTCCTCTCTATTCTACTATTCATTTTGTCTAGAAATATATCTATTAATAAAAAGGATTTCGTACAGAGACAAGCACACTCCACAGAGGCATTTGTAATAATGGTATGTTTTGGTTATTTATTAAACATAGCTTAATTTTGACTCGAATTCACCACTCCTCTCTGTTCAGCCTTGCAGAGTTCAAAAGTTTACGCCGCCTTGTGGATAATGAATTATTTTCAGCCTAAAATCCACTTTCCGACAGACGAAACTTTGCTAACTTCAAGGTATTCTATACTAATTATATTGGCAAATGTTTAGACGAGTTGCATTCCTTAGCGCCAGCATTCCATAACATCCTGGCTAGGACCCGTCAAAATTCCCTTTGTATTCGGTCTGTAGGAAGAATTCAATTCAGGTAGACTCTTCCCCAGAATTGTAACTTTGTGGAAGAGACTCCTGAGAGGTTGCTTGCCCAATCACTACGATTTAACCTTTTCAAGTCGAGGACACTCTATCCTACATATCTACATAATATGTATTTCTTACTTCCTCTTTTTTACACACTTACACTCAAATAGTAACAGTGGATTTTGAGCCTTGTTTTGAGGAAACAATAGTATTAGAAAGTGAGGACACACCTCGTTACTAATGAGCCACAAGGCTAGAAAGCTGACAATTATACCTCGATAAGTTGATCATGGTTGCAAGACAGAATTACAATTAATGAATTTCGCTCTGTTTTGAAGCATACCTCTAGTATTCTTTGTTTTGAATCAACGCTAGCATCCACAGCGTTAGAAGGAACCCTGAAGCACCTCTGGAACTTGGCCGCAGTCAGTTCCAAATACTATTTAGCTGAGTTCTATCACATATCTACGGGCACGTGACCGAGTGGTTAGAACGTCCGCATTGACCATGAGACCCGGGTTTCGTATCTCACCATGGTCGATTTGTCAGGAAGGAGATTTCCTAATGTTATCGGACTGGAGGGGTCGATCCCAGCGGCACCTTTGTAAAATGCCTGGAAACCATACCACGGGTTTACCCAAGCCTTGTGAGTTAAATTGTATAGATGGAACACTTGGGCCCATCAATAGCTGTGGTAGCACGAAGTCACAAGACATCGTGGCGGAGGGATTGAACGTGCTGGCCTTGTTGATCACGCAAGATAACACGCTCTTTCGCAGAAACTGTAACCAAAGTCTCCTCAGCGTAGTTGCAGTATAAACCACAGGTGCGCTCTGTGGGTTTTGAATAAATACAAATGCGCCTGAGCAAGCGTCTGCAATACGGATTGGTTTGCCGCCCTAAAAGACTGGTATCCTCGAATACGAGTGACCAGATATACATCGCATGTCTAATTAAACTCCCGTTTCACCATCTATGCGCCGTGTTTCTTGTCGACGCTAGCGACTCCATCGAATACGGAATGTCCTTGCGACATTGCAGTTTAGTTGCATTTTGGTTGGAAGACATGTGCCGTTGTGATGTCATTTCTGGAATATTTAGATCAAATATTTTCTTGAGCCTTGCATAAAAATTATAGAAACAACGATCTTAATTTCTAATTTTCACATCTGTTATCGCACTTTGACTTTTCATTTTTGTGGCGACATACTTTAAATATTAGTCCACTTTAGGTCATGTTATTTTAAAATGAAGTTCCTTAGAGAAACTTCACCAAATCCGACCGTCCTGGGCAAGACAATAAACTACATCCGATAGCAAGACCTCTGATCAGGAGGTTTTGAGGAGTGTGGAAGCACCTCTTAATTGTTGGTGTTCCCTGGTTTACCCTGACTTGGGGTGGTATCACATGTTAGGGTCCCAGCTGCGGAAAAATAGTTAACCCCCAAACTGGGGTCAAAACACTATGAAAGTGTAAAAATAGGTTTTAGCACGAGCAATATATATTTGTAAAACGTTATTACCGGCAATACATTAAAAAAAATATTACCAGCAATACATTTTTGGAGGAAAAATATTATCAGCAATAAAAAATCTTGTCTTCATTAAATAGCCCATTGAGGTTGATACGCCGTAAAACAAACCAAATCAAATCCGAAAGCAGGTCAACCAGGTAATTTTATTAGTGCTTCCAACGTGTTTTTTCTCTCTTTTCTTTTTGCTAACCTAAAATGGCACTTAAGCCAAGAATCCTTGCAAAGCCGGAATTTCATTATGCAAGAATCTAGAGCTGTATCTCGAAAAGCATTTGTGGATTGATTTTGAATGCATGACTGATGAGTCAGATTTTTTTTCCTGCAACAAGTTGCCTTTTCTTTCTGCGGTAGATCAGTTGTCATCCAAGGCTATATAACCCGGTCTGTCCTGCTATTTACCCATAGCTGGGGGAGCCGAAGAGGATTCATACTTTTCCAAGGGTATTATCACGTAAGTGAATGTAATGGATTCGACTGGAATTCGAACTCAGCTCCCGGATTCCTCAATCCAAGCCGCTATCCATTACTCCACCGTCATCCATTGCTGTCCCTGATACTGCATTTGAATACTGGAGATTATAACTTGATAGTCAAAGCCAAATGCTTACAGGTTTTTTTTTCTTTTATCTTAGACTTCATGTGAAAAAGAATAAGGTTTAAGAGAATGTATGCGAAACCAATTCGTCTCAATCAGAGTTAAATATGTTGAAGAACTGATTCAAATAGACTGACATATATAATTATTTATTAACCTAAGCGTAGTCTAACAGAAGGTGATAATAATTGGTTCCCCGTGAGGATCAAAACCCATATAGTGCCGATTATTGGACACTAGAGTATTAATTTAAGTGTGTGTGTGTGTGTGTGTGTGTGTGTGTGTGTGTGTGTGTGTGTGTGTGCGTGCGTGCGTGCGTTCGTGCATGTGTGTGTATTGCAATTCAGGTACGTTGGAAAATAGCATTTTACATTTTTAGAAAAATAGTCTCCAATACGAGTTAGTCTGTTCATATCGGTCTATTTAGCTATGTATATTCATATTTATATATCTAGAAATGTTTGTTCTTATTTATCTGTCTCTATATCTCAGTCTGTTATCTATCTATCTATGTTATCTATCTATCTATCTATCTCAGTCTGTTCTTATCTCTCTCTCTCTCTCTCTCTCTCTCTCTCTCTCTCTCTCTCTCTCTCTGTATCTATCTATCTCAGTGTGTTCTTGTCTAGTAGACAAACCTGGTTCTGACAATATTTATTTAAATGCAAACCGATAATTAGACGGATGTATCAGAAAACTTACTTTCTTGGTATCAAAGTAACACGCGCAAATTTTCCACAGAATTTGCTGTATTCTGCCTACTATAATCTAAAATATCTTACCTAACTTAGTAAACTGTTTTTGACCATTTTGTCTTTGTAAATACTTTTCCGGTTGTACTTTTTGGCCACTGTGCATTTCTCTCGCTGCTAAATACAGAGAAAGTGTACAGAACAAACAGAGATAAGTGGTTTATCGTTTTGCAGTAAAACTCTACTCAGATTTCATCTTAAAATAAAAAAAGAAATCACCATATGTTTCAATTACACCGTTTTCCGTCCTGAATAACTACATAAAATTTTACGGAGAGAAAAGAAAAATTCTAAGTCAGTAAATTAAAGTGATTTGTTTTCTGTTTCTCGTTTCTTCTTCGATTTTGATCATTATTTATTTACGTAGATGAAACTTATAGATCTATAAAATATCTGGATGAATTGTAAAGCTTGTATTAATTTAATGCTGTACTTCCCAAACCTCATAGGTGCCGGGTGCCACATAGTTGCGGCGGAAGAGGATAGCAGATGAGGCGGAATGATTGAAAG
This sequence comes from Acanthosepion pharaonis, assembly GCA_903632075.3. Lineage (NCBI taxonomy): Eukaryota > Metazoa > Mollusca > Cephalopoda > Sepiida > Sepiidae > Acanthosepion > Acanthosepion pharaonis. The sequence continues at coordinate 807,958 of CAHIKZ030000916.1, read as the reverse complement.
ACAATTAAACATTTAGAAACAACTTCAAAAAATAATATGCCAAAAATATATATGATTTCAAAATTAAAATATTATTATGTAATAGTTGTAATTACATGCAAGAATCCCTGTATAAATAGTTATAAATAATTATTGACAGATTTTATCATTGTTATATTTTTGCATTATATCAAGTATAAAGTATATATAAATGATAATGTTCTGACTTCGAATCCGCAGTTATCACCCTTTAACTCTATATATGAACCTTCTTTTGCCGTTTCAGTTCTAACAAATATCACTCCCCACAAAAAAAAGAAAAGTTTGTTTGTGTTGTTGAGGAGATGAGAATGTGTTTATCTCAAATTAGGCCTAATATAATGGAGATTGCTCGTCAAAAACAAGCTCATACCTATCATTAAATTTGTGTACTTTTATCATAAGATATTTGCATTATATATTATATTTAACGAACTATTAGTTTTTTTTTTTAATTTTAAATGTACTTTTTATCACATGTAATTTGGTTATGGGCGAGCAAAATTTAATTGCGAAAATGTGATCTATAGAAAAAAAAGAACCCACTTCTTTAATGAAACCTTGGTGATATTGATGAATCATTACGGGTCCTTGTAGTGACGCTATGTCTAGCAAAGTTCTCACACAGTCCAATTCCAGGTGTATTCCTTTTCTATATAATGGTTTTTACCCTGTTCAACACCTGAGTATCATTTGAAGTAGAGTGTTATAGAGTAAGAGGCACAGTTTATGCGCATATATGGGGATGATTATTGTTAAGACTTATGTTTAATGCTTTAGTGATCGGGGAAACATGTTCATGGGAAGAAGTTTCCCGAGGGAAATTTACATCTCACTAATGAAATACAAAAGGAATGGGGCTGGTTCTACAATGTGCGTAGCATGGTGGTCTTCGCCGTGACGGTTAGAATTCATAGAATTATGGAATGTAGTTCGTTGGATCACTTTCCATTGAAATCGCGATAGATCAGCGAGAGTGCCGTTTCCTCTGTGAGAAATGGGTTATAGTTTGGAACATATTTTATCAGCAACTAGAAATTGAAGCCTCTCCTCTTCGAAATATCGGGAACAAATGTCAATCGGACGATAGACAAACCTAAGGTTTATTTTCACTTCGATGAGGTTGAATTGTTTGTTCTTTTTTTTTTCAGATGATGAGGCATAAATGCTGATAAACATTTATTTAGTGTTGGATTATTAATTTGTTCCAAATCCTAATGACCTTGACAAATTTCAAAAGCGTTTATGCAACGTTGTGTGTCGTAGATTATTTTTACATCCTTCAACTCCTTACCCACAGACTAAACTTTACTAGCCACCTCGCTATTTCAATGTTATATGTTACAACTCCTTAGTACCACTAGTTCAAACTTTCACAGTTATCTCCGGTCCACAGGTCCGACTCACCCTCATTCTTTCAAGGGGAAAGATCCTCTCAGTTACTTATTTTTACATAGAAATATTACAGTGTGAAAGAGATTTCCAAGAGTAGATCTCTACGGTCTTAATTTCTTCAAGTCGAGTATGAATCATTATCTATCCTAGATATCCCTATGATATCCATTTCTTCCATTTCCACCTTTACGTCATTTAGTTACTCCATACTTTGAATGACTCTTGGAAATTGTGTTAAAGGAACTATAAAATAAAGAAAATGATCTACTATTCATTTACTCTGTATATGATTACAATGTTTCCCCAATGACAGTTTTTAAAGAGTAGGAACATACTTTTACCAATATTTTAGAATCTATTCATTTTGATCTTCTCTACTTAAGCTGTCCCATGTGACTATTGTAAATTTAATCAGGCGTTCTTCACATATGGCAAAAACTAAGTCAATATCGACATGACTACCTACTGTAAACAAATATATTTTTACATATCTGAAGTAAAAAGAAATAGTTTTTTTTTAAAAAAAAGCTACAGTTAAACAAACTTTAAAATACCTAATTAATTGTAAAATCCTGTATTTCCACAATGGCAATTTTATTTGTGGATGACTTTTTTTTTTAATTATAGACTGAAAACTGAATTCGCTGAAGGTTAACTGGAAAAAAGAGGAGAAGACAAAACGTTGTGTTAATAATCAAGATGCGGATATCCGTCTGACTGTTAATATAATTAATAAAATCATAGCATTTGCATGATTTCTTCTTCTTCTTCTTCTTTTTCTTCTTCTTCTTCTTCTTCTTCTTCTTCTTCTTCTTCTTCTTACCCTGACTCCCGTTTGGTCATCGACCTGCTGAAATATCCACTATTCTTCTTCATCAGTCGGGATTATGTACCAGAGCCTGGGTCTCCGCGAATGGTTTATTGTCTGCTATTATGCGGCGTGTCTAGGGTGCTTTTAACCTGGCGGAGCCCATCTCTATACAGGTTAGATCACAGCCCATATCCTCTTATTAAGTGGCTCGGATCTCTTATGAACACGTGGTCGTTGTCGTGTCGTCTGAGGAACATTACCGCTCTGGCCAATGACCTGCGTTGAGGAGGGTCTTTCGCCCAGTGGTACCGAGTTAACACCAACCCCACACATGAGTGTAGTCCACCAGCTGATACTGTTTGCGGCGACCTGGCAACTTGGATCCATCTCGTCAGAGATTTAGGAGATGGTTGATGCTCGTCCACCCTAAGGTGCATCATTCCAGACATCAAAGTTATAACCTTTATCCAGAGCTCCCAATGGCCACACATATTTGTCCGAGTGAACGATTAGTCAGTAAATGTACCACTTTAAGAAATATATTTTATATGATGCTTTTTCTACTATTTACAAAAAAAAAAAAGATTTTTTGATTTTTTCGTAAAGAGGGTTTGGTTGATTTTGTTTAACGGTATATTAACACCTCTATGCGTTATTTAATGCCGAAATCCAATAATGAAAATAATTATATGGCGTCATCTAAATATGTTTTGAAAGCAATTGTATGCCTTCAGCTACAGATAAAAGGAAATGCCGGCCATTTTGCTATAAATATGTATTGGAGTCATTTTTCTTTTTTATAAAAACGTATTAGATTAGAGGTCTTGCCGGATATAGCTTATCGTTATACCCAGGACTCACGTAGACAGAGAGTTTGTATTTTATTTTTAGTGGTTTGATCCATATAAAGTTTCTATTTATATTGTAGCAAGTTTAATCGCCCAACTAATATTTTAGATTATTCATTCTCTAGAGCTAATTTTATAAAGGTTACTGGACTTCTATACTGAATAAATTGTCTGCGAGGACAGGGGTGATTCCTTTCTTTCTGGCTGAATTGTTTAAATGTTAAAATGTTTACTGTTCTTAAAAACATATCCTTGTTTGTGTTTATGGCATTGATCTGCATTTTCTAATCCCAGTCGTTTGCATAGTTCTCAGTGTTCCACCTTTCCTACCCACTTTCCTTCTGAGCTGACTTCCACCATTAACTTATTATCTGAATTACAGCTTTTATCACCGTCTCTACACAGGTGGGTTTTATATATTTTCTATTTTAGTTTTAGTACGATTATTCCATATTTTCCTATAATATCGTTTTTATTAATACCAGTTTATATAGAGAAAGAAAAAGTGTATTTTAATATGTGCTATCATATGAAAATTTTCAAATTTGAATATTTTGTACTGAGCTATTCTCGTAGTAGGTTTTCCAGTTTCCAGTAAAAATAATAGAACTGTCCGTTATTGGCATGGCAAAGACACTGTCACCTGGCGTCACCAGAGCAACGATGATAATTCCGTTAAGATTATTTATATTTGATTTATATGCAGTTTTACCTTCATTTTGGCTGTTTCTCCAGCCATTTTTCACCCTCTTTTCTAGTCATTTGCCTCCTCTTTTTCATTTAATTCTCTTTTTCTCCCTTTAATTCTTCTTCCTCCTCTTCCTCATACTCTCATCTTCACCCTCTTTCCAATCTTATCTTTCTGTCACCTTCACTTTTCTCATCCACCTCCTCATATGTTTCTCCTTCGATTCTTCTTTTATTCCCTCTCCTCTTTTACGTCTTCCTCTTCTTCTTTTTTCGTCTTCCCCCTCTTCTTGATGTTTATTCCTCGTCCTCTTATTCCTCTTTCACTTCTTCTTTTCTTTCTTTTACGTCTCCTCTTCTCATCGTCAACTTTGTTTTCTTCATTTCCCCCCTCACCTATTTTATCATCTTTTCCTCCTCCTCCTCCTCTTCATTACTCTCTTCTCGTCTTCTTTGCATTCTGCTCGTTTTCTATTTACGTTATGTTTTCTTTTATTATTACTATCATTATTATTACGACATTACCATTGCGAAACGCATGATTTCATGGTGGCTTGGTTTTGTTTTTTCACTTAACGTACTTTTCAATAATTTCAAAGGCCAACCTAACGTAAGTTCAATGATTGAGTAACTGTCGTAGTCACTGGCCCTGATTTGGTTAGTTTAAAGTCTGCCCCAATTTGAAAGACCCGCCAGAATGCTACTGCAATCGTGCACAAGGAGATCCATTTTCAAAAAATAACTCGACAGGAAGTTTTAACACCAAATAACATGTTGCATACGAAACTACATCAAAGCAATTTTATCCAAGGAAATATGATATGATTTAGCGAAATTAATTATCTGTGCTTTAGTCGTGGCTTGTAAACTAAATAACAGCTATTAGAATATTAGTTAAAAACATCGTATAAACACTAAAACACATTGATTAAGAGTACCGAGTGGACTCATGGAAATTCCACGTTGGATCGTTGTGTTTCAAGAAGAAACCACCTTGTCATGAAATTTTATTGTGCAGAATAAATGTATTACTTAAAATTTAAACTGTGAAGCATAATTTTACAAACCATTTTTAAAAAATCATTTCACAGTAATCAAAGCAATAAAGCCGCACAGGTGCAAGGCGTTACTGAAGATGAAAGACAATTGACTGAAGGAGAATGAAAAAAATGTTACTGAGAATAAAGACCAATAAAAAAGATGTTTCAAGGTGACAGAAGATATCAATTACCTATTTTGCAGATTTTCCTTGACAGGAAAGAAAGAAACCGGAACAGATTTCTACAACCGGAAAATGTAAGAGAAGATAATTTGAAGTGAATTTCCGGTTAAAGCCACTGAATAAAACAATTAACCTGAGTTTATGAATAACAAACAGTTTTGCTTTATATTTATCTTATCACTTATTCTTTTTTAAGATTTTAATTTTTAAAATTTTACGACACGCTGTAAGATAAGCTTCAAACAAGTGTCCATGTCTAAATTCTAGTTGTGATGATAAACGTCTCAGAACTTGACTTCAAGCTTCATTTAAGCATATTTCCATCGACGGAAGAATTAATATCGCCACGTTTTCTAAGTTGCTTCGTTAAAATCTTGTCAATATTTTGAGATTTTAAAATTTTAAAATATTTTAGTATATTTTACCAGAAAGTTATACTGTTACAATACAGAAAGAATTTTATATGGACCAGATTTATAGTTAACCATGATCCATTGATTTGATAGGAAATTAATTTATAAAACAAGGATCAGTTAATTCTTGACGAATGGTAGAAGCATTTTACACATTCTGGGATAAGTAGCTAATTGTATTAGCTATACAGTTAGTCATGAGTTACTAATTGCTCTTGTTGGTGATTTTCTAAGCGTAGCTGAGATGTGATACAAAATCGTAAATATGGGGCACCCAGTGAGGACCGAACACGCTACGCAGTCGTAGTTGATTTAGCTAGAAAAGATTTTTAACCATTACATGAAGGGCCGAATAAAAATCATTCATATATAAGACCCGAGTGAAAAATTTTAACCATGTGGAAAAAAAATTTGAATGGGATATGGAAAATTCAAACACATCATTTTGTACAGAATTTTATTTTATTATTTGATTACACCGATAAAGGAGCGAGAGGCACTCAATGTAAACATTTATAGTCACAATGGTAATGATGAATGAGCTGCGTGATATGAATGGGACACAAGGAGATAGAAAGTGACTGTTATGAAAATAGAATGATGACAAATAAGATTGAAGTGTTCAGGGAAATAACCATGCGTGTGTCTATTAAAAAATGTGTCAATTATAGAGGAGGCTTAAATAGAACACGGGAGAAATGAGTTTGATTCGACTCCGTGGAAATGGAATGGCGTCTCCAAGCTGGAAAGTTATAAATTGGTGGAAACGATAACTATTTTGCATGCAGTTAGCGATAAAGTAACGATAAGTTTGCAACCCTGTATCTATCTATTGTATTTGAGTAAAATGTTTCAGCATTGAGAAGAATCTCACTGAAATAACGATTTTTTTTGCCTCTACCCACGATCGAAATAGTGTAGCTCCATCAGAGATATCACATCGTCTATGGCAGATGTTTATACGAGTCACGTTCAGCTCAGACCATCACAGCTAGGACCCACCATATCATGTTCCTGGTGACAAAATCATGTCCATTCGCTTCGTGTTCCTTTGATGAGAATTAAGTTACACCCAGACAGTTTCTTCCCACGAAAGGGTTACTTTGTGGAGCAGACACCCAAAATTATGTTTCCCTGAGGATTATAATCTTATCAAGTCCAGAGTGAACCGATACGTCTTCGTGATGTGCACATCTTAATTCCTCATTTTACCTCACATACAGACATCTACAACGCTCAACGTTAAGACATGTATTGGGTGAAGTAACAGCAAAAATAAAACACTCCATTTTTAGTTTAATTTGAATCTTGTAAGGATAAAGCCAGGTAATATTTTGAGTGAAAGAATGAGGTTGCTATTGTTCCAGTTTCTTTCAAAATAGATTTTATATATGACTGAAAATGTGAATTTACTAAACTATACGAAATTTCATATATAGTTTTATGGTTAGGCTGTTTAATAATTGAAAAGATTCATACTTACAACCGGTTTAAAGAAATAAACCGGGAAGATTGATATTCAAGTTAGATAACATTTTAATTTTTTTTTATATGAAAAAAAAAAAAATACTGAATGAACACAAACTTTCCAGCAATAATGTCTTTCACTAAAATTTGGTTGCTGTGACAATTTTTGGAAAGACATTTGCCGTAGCATTCAGAAAAAAATCGTAAATTCCATACCGGACGTATTTCTGCGCTGTTGTCGTACCAGATTAATCAACCGAGGCTCTTGTGGATTAATATTCTTTTTGTGATTTCGATCCCCAATTGACACGCCATATTAATAACCCTGTGCAGAAAAATATGCTTAATATCTATATAAAGTTAAGGATATCCTGCATGTGCTCATATGTTTTGTTTCTTTAAATTAAACAGGGTACTACTTAAAATGACAGGTCCCTTAGTAAAAAAAAATATCGAACATTTTGGGGAATATTATTTGTAGCTCATCATTCTTTGCACCTTCCTCAAACAACAACATTTTCAGAATGGAAAAATATTGATATTTTTTAACGATTAAAAGTGGGGAGATCTTTATGATATATTTATGCAGTGCAAAATCCATCTATGATATTTTACGGTTATTTGACTTATTAGCATTTAAATAATAAACATTTCATTACATAAAAAAATAAAAACTTGTTTAGACTGATTTTCAAAGTGTGGCTTAGATGTGGCACAAGGCCGAGTCTATGGTTCAGTCAGTGAGGATCGATCTCATCATTCAGTCGTAATTGATCTAGCGAGTCATACGTCTTAAATATTACACCGCATAAAATTAAGTAAATTAAGGCGAGAATCGACATCGATTAACTACTGGTTTGCATGTTAATGTCGATATAAACATAAACTCATATTTTATTTGTCCAGCTAAGGGTTAATAGCTAGACCGAACAATATATACAGTTGTTTTGCAAGCGGTCTAGGAAAATACAATTCTAAATTCATAACTAGTTGGGAGACTGTCAACTCCAGCGCGTATAAAGCTGAGAGTTACGGAAATACTAGCAACAGCGACAAACGTGGTGTGTCTGTGGCCCTATATTCCCCAGGGAACCCACAGGGTTTAAACAAAAACGCACGTTGTAAAGATAAAAGAATATGCAGCTTGCATTATGAAGGACGTTCTAAATTTAACGCCTCCTATTTATTTCGCTGGTAATAGTAACGGTAATATTAGTCGTCGCCTTATATGGAAACATTTTTTTAATTCATTGACCGAGGAGCCAGTCGCTAGAAATTCATAAAACCTTTCGATTAAAACAATTTTTCAGGAAAATAGTTTTCTCGCCCCTAGCTATCGCTCATTCCAGCATTGATGGGGTTTCCTCTTTATGCGCGCGCGCGCGTGTGTGTGTGTGTAAAGTTATTGGTCAGAATTGAATTAGACCAGGAAACAGTAGTATTAAAATGTGCTCAATGCACGTATAAATAAAATAAAATAAATATTGAAGATTTTTCGGTTGTTTGCTTATAGAAAGGAATTTAAATCATGCAGGCTTTGTGGTAGAGTGCTCAATATCGGAGATAGGGATAAAGCGTTAATAGAAATAATAGGAAAGAAAATCCTTTAATTGGGCAATATTTCTGTCATATTGATTCCAAAGATTCGTCATCTCATAGACATGTTACTACTCTTCAGAATGGAGAGTAGTCACATATCTATTGAATACCACGAAACTTTGAAGTCTGCATGACGGAAATATTGCCCAGTTAAGAGAAAAAAAAATCATATTCGTTCTCCCTCTCTCTCTCCCCTTATGTATATAATTACTCGTTAGAATTATTTGTACTGGGACCAAAGGAGACTTATATAGTCGCAAGAGATTTCTGCCAGTATGATACAAAGGCGAAAAAATAAAGAAAAGCCATGATCTCATTAACAATATGACACGTATCCTTCAGTTTAACAATGATTTCTAGCTCCCAGGAAACGTGGTTTCAATTATTTGAAAATATTTTACTTTTGATCACTTCTCACATTAAAAAAAAAACTACAGTTTTTCACATCTGATATTTCTCCTTTTTTTGTTTTTAAAATGTAAACAAAGTTAAAGACAGCAGAATTGCGAACTTACAAGGCATACTGAAAAAAAAACTTTCGTCAGAAAGAAAGAAAAGTGTACTGAACTGTTACGTGATATCTGTCATCCTATATGAAAGTGAATGCTGGACAATGAAGCAACAGAAATATGGTTCTACAGAGAGATGCTGAGGATACCATAGAGCGAATATGTGAGCAACGAAGATATTTCAGAGAAAATGGAAAAAAGGAAAATATATTTAATATCGGTAAGAGACAGTTGAAATTTCTGGGACACAAGATGAGTAGGAAAGGCTTGGAAATTATAATACTCACAGGACAATTTGAGGCTCAGAGAGACAGGAAAAAACGCATAACATACTTAGTGAACTTAAGTAAATGGATGGCAGAACAAGTTTTAGGAGAAATAATGAAAAGGAAAAACATTATTAAGAGCTACAAAAACAGGAAATTGTAGAAAGCCATAATCGTCTACGTCCTGAGGAAACACAGTATATAACGAAGATGAATATGTAAAAATAAGCGATATATTGAAAAAATATGTGTCAATGAGCACTTTATTGCCATACAAAATTCATGGACAACCAAAGGGGTTATTTCTTTATATTTTGAGAAGTGGGTCATATAATATTCTGATATTGGGTTTTCTTTCTTTTTATGAGTCTTGTCTCATCAGGACGTAGGCAATTATGGCTCTCCACTTCCCTCTATCCCTTGTAGTTCTCAATAAGATTCATCTCTCTGCCACCTCCCTCACCAGACCACCTTCTGTCATCCACTTGCTTAATCTCGGCAGGTATGTCATGGGTTGCTTTCCCTTGTCACTCTTTCCCTCTATGTGAGTATCAGATTCTTCAGACCCTCATTTTTCTCATTGCGTGTCCCAGAAATTTCAGCTCCCTTTTCCTGAAGTATAACCTTCCTCCTTGTTTGCATTCTCTCCAAAACCTCATCGTTGCTCACACGCTCAGTCCATGTATCCTTAGCATCCTTAACTCCGTTGCCTTGAGTCTCTTCTTCATCTTTGAGAAGACCGTCCAACATTCGCCGCCGTATAGTAGGACACATGCCACATAGCAGCCCAGTTGGACTAGATAACCGTATCACATATTGGATATCGAACTCAAAACAAATTCTCAGGCAGATACCGTTACTAATCCATTTATTTGCAAGTAAAACTAATTTTCTTTTAGTTAAAAGACGAACTGTTGTCGAAAAAATAAATATTTCTATACGTCTAAATGTTTAAGTGTTACGTTAGAACAAGTTTGAGCATCTATAGCTATTTTTTAAATACCCTCCCCCCCCGAAAAAAATAATTCGGTAGGTCATCAAGTTAAATTTTTAAAAAAATTAATATTATATCTGAAAACAGTTAAAATAAAATGACCCATGGTGTATAATTCACGAATACGTATAAGCTATAAATTGTATAAGCATACAACATAAAATGTAAATGCGGTATTAAAAAAAAAGATAATGCGTGAAAACGAGATATTTTAAAAATGATAAAACCGACATGACAAAACCACTAATACATAAAACTGTTTGATAATGGCTTACACACAAACAGACACACAAAAACACACACACACACACACACAGATAAATATAGGGATTTTCTAAGCGCTGCTGAGATATGGCACAAGGCCGGAAGTATGGAGCACCCAGTGAGGAGCGAATTCACTACTCAGTCCTCACACAGATAAATATACATCAGTATATATTTCTACTTTTGTATTGATCCCTGTTTTAAATTAATGTTTTGACCACTGAAATCTTACTCTTTGTTCTTTTGGATTTGGATTATATATATATATATATATATATATATATATATATATATATATATATATATATATATATATATATATATAAATAATCGCTTTAAACTTTATTTTTAGTGGATACACATATTTGAGAAGACGCTTCGTTATTTATTAAACAGCATATTTATTAACTTTCGTCTACCGGCTTGAATATTCGAGAAATCTTACTAAAGAAAAATATGCGATCTCCGACAGTATTCGAATCTATGTCTCCTTGGGTACAGGGAAACCATCATTAGATCCGAAGTGCTATGAGCCATTCGACCACAAAAACTTTTGCCGATCAAGCAAGGTCTGAACTGTGCCTTTAAACGAATTCCCTCTCGTCGTAGATTCCTCGAAATTTTCTTAGCTGCGCAATTTTGTATGTGTGATTAATAAATAAAACATACACAGACACACACACAGACACATACACATATTTGTGTGTGTGAGCGTGTGTATGTGTAACTGCGTATGCGTGTGTGTTTGTGTGTATACATGGGTGTGCGTACTTCATTAAAGTTAAGCATTTACGGATTTGCATCCAAACTCCTTGCTACCATGTAGCTTGCTTCGTGATAAACTTAGCAAGTTCCAAGGACACGGAATTATCTATGCAAGTCCTCGCATTTCGTTATCTGACCATTGAAGCACCGATTATTCTGTCGGTGCAGGCAGGTGAAGAGTACGCTTGGCTCGACATCCATTATGCAACCTACCAGCGTTTACGCGCCTGTCAACTCTTAAAAAGGTTCCTGTCATCAAATGGCGGGACTTTCACGGCCCATTCATCAAACGAGCCAGACGCACAGAAGAGAGGTAATTGGCCCCATTGCTTTGCAAACTGGATTTAATCTTTCTTTTCTTCTCTTCCAGTTTAGTGTTAGCCGAATGCTTGCATTTTTATCTTTTTTTCGTTATGTTTTGCTAATTTCTTGAAAATCTTTCTTAATTATGGGAACGCACGCACCAAACGACTAGATATTTATATCCTGCCAAGCTTGGTTAGGAAAATGTAAGCTTCTTTCTCTAAATCGATAATGACTTTGTATTTGACTCTTGTAGTAAACAGGATCTGAATCTGGGCCAGGGATAAGCTTACGATAGCTAGTTCATGAAAGCATAGCGCTAAAACCGAGTTAATTTATTTACATAAATTATCCTCACCCTTGTTTTTGTTATCCCAATATTTCGGCTGTTGTGCCCAGGACCATCATCAGGTGTTTGTTGATTCGCTTAACCTTCAGGGAATTTAGAATTCAAGCCTTTATTTAATCTGTAGGTTGGGTTATTATTATTCTACAGACTGTCTCTAGGGACATCTTGTTTTATTTAGTATTGTTCAATAGATGCTAAGCACGTTTCCCCTGACTCCAAGTACACATTGCTTAACCCAAGGATTGAACTCACATTTGCTACGTTACAAAATTCATGAATCAGCTTTTAATGCACTAGGCCATTGTGGAGAACTTTGAGGCTTAATCCAAACAATACTTGCCAAATTTAACTGCATTCATCGAGAAGCTCCCAATTGAACAAATTGATTTTTTATGGTTTATCAGCCCTTTCCAGATTATTTAAAACCAGACAATATTTTTTAGATTGTAAGATATTTTTTTCGTTAATAATGTTTTTGCGATACATGTCTTACCAAAAGGCATATAACTGGGGGATGAGGAAGAGGTGGATGTGTTCCTTTCCCAAGGGTACTTGAGTTTGAGTGAATATAACGAACCCAGCTAGAATTGGAACTCGGCTTTCCGATTAACAATTCCGAGCCATTATCCATTACACGATCCGCACATCCTAGCTTACATCACCTGGTATTTCTAAGCTGTCACCCATCTAGGTATTGACCAGCCTCGACGTAGATTAACTGCGATGATCATACTAGAACCAATGTTTCAACGCCGAAGCGGTGTGATAACAACAAAAATTTCAATATTCCGCATGTAAATAATTTAAATAATGATAAATCCTTATCCCAGAAATTCAGCAAATTACCAAAGTGCCTTTTTTTGTCCGGCGGAAATGCATTTAAAAAACGAAAAGAGTATTGCGAGACAGGAGGATTTCTTTGGTAACGAAGAATACAGAGTTGCTACCTGACATCTGTCCTCCTTTACAGCAGCGAATGTTGGATGGTCTCCTCGAAGATGAAGAAGTGACTCGAAACAACGGAGATATAGTTCTACAGAAGGATGCTATGGATATCATGGAGCGGGCGTGTAAGCAATCATGAGGTTTTGGAGAGGATGCAAACAATGAGGAAGCTTATACTTAACACTAGGAAGAGGCAGATAAAATTTTGGGGACACGTAATGAGAAGGGAGGGCCTGGAGAATCTGATTCTCACAGGGTGAATAGAGGAAAAAAAAGACAAGGGAAAGCAAAGCATGACATACCTGGCGGGCTAATCAAGTAGATGACAGAACGTGATCTAATGGAGGTGGCATAGGGACGAAACTTATTGAGAGCTACAAGGGATAGGGAGGAAGTGGAGAGCCATGATCGTCTACGTCCTGAAGGGACACGGCACATAAAAAGAAGAAAAACCGCTTGTGAATCCTTTTTGTTAAATTTAATCAACAGTTAAACAACCCGTATGAGAAACCCAAACAACGTATGTCGTAATATATTAAACTATTTTCATTTCAGTGTTTTTGTACTTTACTATAATAGCCCCCACATAAAAGTAATAGTTCAACCTTAAAAAATGGGGACATTTTGATGAAAAGAATTTTGTAGAGTAGCATTCATTAGATCTTCCTTAAAATGCAACTTGTTAGAATCGAAAAAAAATTTTTTTTTTTCTTTAACCTTTTTTTTTTTGTGTCCAGCGGAAAAGCATTTTAAAATCGCATGCTGCTTGTGAATCCCTTTTTTTTTTTCAAATGGAATCAACAGTTAATTCAAATTCTGCTTCATAATATCTTTGATGATAACGTTCTTCTAATCAACTTTTTATATGCTGCATTTCTTCAGGACGTAGACGATAATGGCCACCCATTGCCTCCTATCTCTTGTAGTGTTGAGCAACGTTTGATACTTCACCATCTCTCTTTGACCTCAGATATTTTGTCACCTCCATCACTTTCTTTATAACATGTCATACACATGTCAGCTGTGTATTTCTGATTTTAATTCTAACAGTTCTTCTAGATCCTATTTTCTTCCGACGGCCTGCGTTAGAAACCCGACTGCAGCTGAAAAATATTTACTACTCATTGTAAATGGAAACACTTCGAGAGATAAGCACCTTCACACTGCAAGCCATCCCATTTCAATTTTTAGTTTTCTGCTGCAGCGCAAATATATACATTCGATATTAAATAGGCTTAGTTTAGCATGGTGCAAGGAAATAAGTAATAATTATTTCTAGACGCCAATAAATAAAACTCCCCAGAAATAACAAAGACCAAAAGACGAAACCGTCCCTCTATTTAATGAATGGTTTCAAAATCCTAACTTCTTTTCTAAGCTTGAATGCCAACATGCTGCACAGACAGACTTTGAATCCTATGTATCCATTGTATCTAATTGGATGACGTGCCCAGGGGTGCTATGCTCTCTAGTTTTCTATGTTATGCTTTTAAGATACACGCAACTCATTGTAGCAGAAAACTATGATCACATTGCAGATTTTAAAAGGAACAGCATTGATTTTTTTCTATGGATTTTTATAACGTATGTAGTATTGTATTATACTATTTATATTTCAGTGTTTTTGTACTGTACTATAATAGGCACTACATAGAAGCAATAGTACAACCATAAAAAAATGGGGACAACATTTTGCCGAAAAGAATTTTGTAGAGTAGCATTCACTAGATCTTCCTCAAGGCGTGATATTTGTCAAAATCGAAAACAAATATTGATATTTCTCATTTTAGAAACTGGATCCTGTGCATAATAGCAATAAAATGTAAAATTGTTTACACTATTCGGTCTTTTTTGCTGCCACATTTACGACGATTCTACCATTCTACGCACCGGCTTACTTCAAGTGATTGAAATTTCGAATCGAACCCTTTATTTCATCCACAGAGGTAGATTGTTCCAGATATCTCAGTATTAGTTATCTCCCTTTGAGCCCAACTTTCCATGATTTTCATCTCCAAGTATTGAATTCACAACACTTTTGATTTAAGTCACTTGATTCAACCAACGCTGTTATTCACTGGGCCATGTGTCCTCCAGGACAATTGTGTATGAATTTTGGGGACTTATAAAACTAATGTCACAGTAACCATTTCTGTAGATTGTTGTTCTGTGATTAAAATGTATATATACGTTCTTATTTTTAAATACATCTTTCTGCAAATTAAATATAAGTCAGTTTTTATTAATAAAAAAAAATGCAATACGTCATCGCAGAAATATATGCAGAAAATGTAATATATTTTACTGCGTTATCTGAACTTAATTGTTCTGCAGACAAAAACTAAGTTTTATTTAATTTGCAGAAATAATCATTTTAAATAAAGAACAAATGAATATATACATTGTAATAAAAGGCCAAAATTATATATAAAATAGTAAAAGTATATCCAATTTTTTTTCGTTTTATGATGAATAATTATTACCGTCCAGAGTTTGTGCCTGTACTTAAAAATATCTCATGGAAAATATTTAAAAAATAATTAATTTTTAAAAATTCAGAGAATAACTTGATATTTGTAAATAACAGCTAAACCCAATAACTCTATAAAAAGTCATATATCGATTTCACACTGTCTCTATATTATGAAGAGTTCTCTTCTCTAAATCGATAAAAAATCAATTTTATTTTTGTGTTGATAAATGTCATGGCTTGTTGAATGTCTATTAAATGCTAAGCTACAATAATTTTTTCCGCTATATTTTACGAGTTGATCAGCCTGTTCAGGTATTGGCCTTGTATAAAATATGTTTTTTTAAATGCCATGTACGTTTTGGATGTAGGCGATTAAAGCTTTCTACGTATTTTATCTTTATTACTTGTGAACTGACCTGCGGTTTTTATTTGCCTCCTCCAATGTTTGAAATTCGGAGACTCTTAGACTCTTTACCAAGTTTATCTTGCGATGTAACAATCAGCTTCGATTGGTTTGCTTCGTTTTACGGCATATCAATCTCAAAGGGTTACTTAATGCCGACAAGATTTTTATTGTTGGTAATTTTTTTTTTTTTTTTACAAAATGTATTACTGGTAATTTTTTGTTTTTTTGTATAAATGTATTGCTGTAATATTTTTTCCAAAAATATATCGCTGGCAATACTTTTTTTCCAAAAATGTATTGCTGGTGATATTTTTTTTCAGAAATGTATAGTTGGTAATATTTTTTTTCCGAAAAAATCTATTGCTGGTAATAATGTATTGTTGATAATAAATTTCTCCTTCAAAAAATCATTGATGCTAATATTTTTTTTATGTATTGCTGGTAATAAAACCTATTTTTACACGTTTTCACTTCAGCTTGGGGATTAACTATTTGCTCATAGCTGGGAACCCAACAGGTGCTACCACCCCGGATCCGGGTGAACCTGGGAATACCAGCAATTATAAAGTGGTTCCAAGCTCCTCAAAACCTCATCCTCCTGATCAGAGGCCTTGCTGCCGGATGTAATTTATCGTCTTACTCAGGACGCGGATGAAGTTTATCGTTCTAC
Organism: Acanthosepion pharaonis; assembly: GCA_903632075.3. Lineage (NCBI taxonomy): Eukaryota > Metazoa > Mollusca > Cephalopoda > Sepiida > Sepiidae > Acanthosepion > Acanthosepion pharaonis. The sequence goes on along the minus strand of CAHIKZ030000916.1, from coordinate 791,554 downwards.
CCAGGACGGTAAGGATCAGCTATGATGGATGGGGCTGCGAAGAGCTACATCAGTACCATCCAAAAAACATTCATTTCAAAGTGAACTCAGCAAGCCAGGCTGAAATTTCAACTTGTCTCGCAATTAGTTATTATTTTGGTGCCGATAACCACCACACATACAATATATGTTCTTATCAAATAACTGCTTAAAAATATTTTTCACCTAAAAATAGAAACATGCATACGTATAACTCTTTTGACTTTGAACTGGTAGGCCTGCAAAAACTTTTGACAAATATGCCCTCTAGATCTTAAGGTCGTTTCTACTTTGGAACCAGTGAGAAATTCACACTCACCGGTCATTTTATGAGGTATGCAGTTCTATCACCGAGTTGGACCTACATTTGCCTTTAGAGGCGCTTCAGTTCAAAATTTGCTCTGGAAGCATTATTTCAAAATTTTGCATCATGCTGTTATTATGGAAGTAGGTAATTCTTCAAGATTCTTGCTGCACATCTAGGATATCCTTTTCCACCATATCCCAAAGGATCTCAAGCTCATAGTGATCCAATGAATGTGGAACGGATTTTAACACAGAAAACTCATTGCTGCTTTCCGTGAACAAACCTAGCATTACATTGGATTTATGGAACTCTGCATGTCCTTCCTGAAATTAACCACCAGATGATAGGTGCAGCGTAATGGAGACAAAGGTTCAGCCACAGTACTTCAGTAGGTTGTGATATTTAAATGATATTTTATTGATACTAATGTCCCAAAGTATGCCAATTGAATATTCTTCATGACTTTACACAATCTCCAGCAACTTGAACCGTTAACAGAAAGCAGAATAGATTCATGCCATCACGAATCATCAATTGAAATTCAAAAAAATAGGAACCTTTTTCTAATCTTTTTTTTTCATTCAATATCTTATTCTTAGCGAATCGTAGCATCATTTTCTAGTTCTTATCTTACAGGAGTAGCAACCGCATCGTCTTCTGCTGTTACATTATATCCGCTTCAAGGTTTCGACGTCTTCTGCTTTCAGGGATGGTCATTTGCATACCTCTGTTGAAAAAAAGATCTCAAAATCTTGCCATCCCTATATAATTTTCTATTTCAGATGGCTGACACGACAATGACGATGTTCATACAGACGTTCTCGATGTGTGACAGCGTCAATAATTGTGAATATACCTGAATCCAGTACATGTGCTTTGTATTACTGTATTACTTGTTCTCATTACATTTTGGTAGGGTGTGACAAGACTTTCGGATCACCATGTATATTGACGTCTATGAAGTATGAAGATGAGAAAATGGTACCGCTACAAGCCAGAGACTTTGACTGAAAATAATATTAATAAATAATAATGACATCAATAATCATCTACAGCGTGTTTTGAAAGTCTTGTCATCTGTATATAATATAATTAATATAACAGAATTAACTATTTAAGATAGTTGGCACAAAAATAATGGTGTCCATACAGATGTGTGACAGCGTCAATGAAAGTGAATAAACTGAATCCAGTATAGCGATTTACCAAGCGTAGCTTAGATGCGGCACAAGGCCGAAAGTAAGGGGCACCCACTGAGGATCGAACTCGCTACTCAGTCGTAATTGTTCTGGCGTGTCAATCTTGCTAACCATTACATCGCCTTGAAGTGCCCAACTGAATCCAGTATATGAGCTTTGTTTTACTGTATTACTTGTTCGTCTATAGTTCTCATTATTTTTTCGTACGTCGTTGACAAAACTTTCGGACCACACTTTTGTTATCTGGGCATTTTTGCAATTTTTTCCCGAACTATTTAATCAATAATAAATTTCTGTCTGCAGAATTATTACTTATTAGAATTGTTTTTTTTTCTTTTCTAACCTTTTCCTTTGCAATTCTTAACGATGTTTTTCGTGAATATTCTAGTAGATTAGCAATTTTTAAATACTTCTCACCAACTCGTTTAAGTCACTTAAAATCCATAGTCAGGCGGTGGTTTGCGGTCACAGTATTGGCTAATTAGGAAGTAGCTTAAAAATGGATCGGTTCAGGCAGACTTAATTGTGTGGTCTGTGAAAATATAGTATCAAAAAACCTCACAGTTCTTTTCCTATTGTTCTTGTTTCTATTTTGTGCCAATTATTTGTAACTCTTCATTAAGTCATGTCTGATTTCCTAGTTTTTTTTTTCTTATTCGTATTTTCGTACACACTGATATAAAATGCCAATTCCTTCACTGTGGATGATGTAAATAAATATCAAAATATTAGGATTATGTAAATTAAACCACGTTACTTATTTTAACATTAATTATTTAGAAATATTATTTTCGGAATTAAATTCATCTGGTCTTTCTCTGGTCGTCTTCCTCTTATATTTCATTGTAATTTTTATCGTCCCCATTTGACTTCCTTTCCTTTCACCTTTGGGTTTTGTACTTATTTTACACATTTTCTTTGTCGTTCAGTATTTATTTTTTTTTTTTTATTATTTATCAGCCAATTATTCGCTTCTTTCAAGTAAAAAAGAATAAAAAAAAAGAAGAGAAAAACAGGTGACTCAGTGGGGTTCGTTTATTTTTGTAAAGGATCAAATTCCCTGAACTTTCACCTTTACACCCAAGCACCCTACCTTTCTGGCCTCCGCGCCACCAACAAATTATCACCAAAGTCTAAAGCCGGCCCTAACGAGCATCTCCTCTCCTCTTTACCTCCAGTGGATTATCACCCCTTCTGGCGTCGGATCGTTCTCTTTACGGGCTACCATTAACCAGTGTCTTGAAAAATTATGGGCTTAACGAATGGAAAAGACAAAAATAGAAGGACGTCGTACTGACGCTTATTGAGATATAACAGTTTGACTAGGGTTTACAGAGTAGGATTTAAAAAGACAAGGGCGAATAGTAGTTGCAAAAAGGAAGGAAAAGCCATGACTGATAGTCAGGCTACTACTACAGCTAATAATCAGATATTGTGTAGACTGTGTTACGATGGAACGAGAGTAAAGAACGAAACAGGGAAGTGAAAAACAAAACGAATAGTTATGGAGATGAGAAACTACAGTAGAGCAAATAAAAGGAAACTAAAAAGAGGCTGAAAAAAAACGAGAAACCAGAAAAAAACAAAAAACAAAAAACTATTTCAGCTACTCCAAGGTTAACTGAGCCTACCTTTATTGCTAAGTCTTTCGTAGCCGAGTGCTCTATAAAATGGTTTCCCCTACAAAAGTGAGTTTCAGATTCGTGCTTTACCGAAGGGAATATTTAATTTATTAACGTATTTTTAAAAAGAAAACAGGCTGGTAGACGTAAATAAATGTTCCTTAGAAACAACTTTTTGTCATATTAAGAGACGAGAATTAAATTAGCAGATATGATCACTGAAATACTATAAAAAATAAAGGTGTATGTCTTAAGTAGTTTAAAGACTCTATGAAACTAGGCCGGTACATTAAAACTACACAGTTAACGAATAATAATAATAATAACAAAAACGGTGCCTCCTTATTGACATGGCAGTCCCTGCTGACTGCAATGTATCTTTGAAGATATTCAAAAAGTTGTCAAAATACAAGGACCTTGAAATAGAAATCTCGAAAATGTGGCATATGGGAACATCAACAATCCCTGTTGTAGTTGGAGCCCTAGGACTGGTTGGAAAAGGTTGCAGTAGACTAATTGAAGGGATTCCTGGAAGTCCATGCCTCAAGGAGATACAAAAAATTGTTCTGACAAGTACAGCCCACACCTTACGAAGGGCTTTATCTATGTAATTTATTTATTTATTTTTGGTTTTGTTTGTCAGTGGAAAGTGTCATGACGCCATTTCTAACCTTAGGTCCCTGGACGGGACCCGGAAAGAAATGTGTAAACGCCAGAAATCAAAGAAAATAATAATAATAATAATAAAAAATAAACACAGGCTAGTACACGAGAATTATAGAATTTTTAAGAAAAGCGATGTCTACTCAAACAGGTGTATCGAATAGATATTAATTATATTATTATTATTATTAAGAAAAAGAATATATTATTATTATTATTAATAATAATAATAATAATAATAATAATAATATATATATATATATATATATATATATATATATATATATATATATATATATATATATGAGTTAAAAAATCAAATGCAGATCAAATATGGATAGGAATCCGACAGTATGATTGTAAAAAAAGAACGAATAGAAAAAAGAAAAAACATCTGACATGTTTCACTTTTATTAAAACTTCGTCAGAGATTGAAATAAAACATAGCAAAAGGACAAAGCCTTTGGTATTTTCAGTTTTGTTTCAATCAGTTCTCATTGGTGACACGTGACTGGCCAATGAGAACTGACTCAAACAAAACTGAAAGCAGTTTATGTCTGTTTTCTCTCAGTATTTGACGAAGCGTAAATAAAAGTGAAACGTGTTAGATTGATATACGTTTCACATTTGTTCATCATTTTATCATATATATATATATATATATATATATATATATATATATATATATAAACACGCATATATATATGTTTGTGTTTGTATATATATATTTGTATATATATATATATATATATATATATATATATATATATTTATACTATATTTTCTTCACACACACACATATATATATATATATAAATAAATGTGAAGAAATATAGTTTTAAGATGTGCTATATTTATGTGAAAAAGTTCTTAATATCAGAGATAGAGCGTATGTAAATATAAATATAAAAGTGAACATTGAAGTCAACACTCAAAGGCGACAGGCCGTTTCATGCTGGACGCAATCGTCAGGCCACCGCGACGATTGCGTCTAGCATGAAACAGCTTGTCGTCTCTGAGTGTTGACTTTAATGTTCACGTATGTTGGCTTGAGAAAGGAGTATTTATTTTAGGAAAGGAGATATTTCAAAAAAGATTTGGCGTGCCGGTTTATATTTTGTCATGTTTCGATTGTGATACTTTCAAAAATACGTTACTTTTTCTTTCAACAATTTTGATCAAAGTTGTAGATAAATGTATTTCTATCTATGACTAACGATTTTTATAATTTTTGTATCATCATCACTTACCTCTAGTCACTAACGCCCCAGACTACACCCCCTTAAATATTACGTGTGGGGTGCAGTTGAGCGAGACTCAAAGAAAGGAAAATGGAACTATTTGCGAATTCAAAGCTCGACGTCGAACTGACGAAATGGAATTCGACATTAAAATTGTTAGAAAATTTGCACTTTCCGTCCTCTGTTAGATCACTTCCCAGATACTTAAATTTTTGTACTTGTTTGATTTTAGTATTTCCCGTTTGTAATTTGCATTTATGGCTTCTCCTTTACCTATTACTTTTATTTGAACTCGGACAATGACTAGTCACTAGTCATTGTCCGACTAATAATCAAGTGGGGTGTAATGTGGGAAGTTAGTGACTAGATGTAAGGAGTGATGTGGTTGCAGATGTTTCCTGACAGCCATGAAGGAGATCTCCTGCTTGTGTGGCATGGTGTAGAGACCTGTTGCCAGACATAGGATCTTTCAGCAGCTACCTTCTTGAACCAGGGCATTACTACCTCCTCGTACATTACGGCACGTCGCAAAATACAAATGAAAAACAAAATGAAGTGTTCAAAATCATCACCATTTCATTTTCTCAGTATTTTTCTCTTCTTTCCTGTCTCCTTTTTCTCTCGTTCTTTCTTTCCTTGCTCATTTGTTCTGATTTTTGGTCGGGCTGGAAATCTTCAGCACCACCTTGTATCTCTACTTGTTTCTTTACAAGAAGACATTTAGACTGGTGTTTAACGTTGTCCATTTATGGTGATAAAAATAAAACTATTAATTCATAATTTGTCTGGCTTTTGACATGCCTAATACATCATTCAGATTCCAGACACTTGGAATTCTTCTTTTGGTCTCGAAGAGAATATGAGAACATAGGATAGTGCTTTCTGGAATCCATTGGAGAAGCAAGCATTTCTTTCATCTGCGCTGCCTAAAAGAAGGTGGCTTCTTTGAAAATTCTTTAACACATGTGGCTGTATATGATACCTTTAATATGCTGTTAGAATCGAGGAAACAGGATAAGACAAAAAAATTAAAATTTTAAATTCTTATTATTGTTTTGCCTTTTCTTTTTGTAACATGACACAGTGGATAAAGGCATTAGTTAGATCCAGTGACAAGACCCAAAGAGTGTGAGTTCAATACCTCGTTAAGGCATGGAGAACTTCGAGATAGAATTAAGCAGGGGATAACTGATAAGTGACATCCATTAGAAAAGGCACGTGGAGCTAAAACCGTCTACCCCAGTGAGCGAAATAAATGCTTCAGTTTGACATTCCAACCACCTGAAAAAGGCCGGAGTGTACAACGGCCGAAACGTTGTAATAAATATGGCGATAAAGATGAGGACAATAGTCCGAATAATGAGAATAGTGTACCAGGAATTTGTTCTACATATTTGTTTTCTCCTTTTAATGTTGTTCCGACAAACCCATGATGTTATTGTATTTTCATAGATTTTCATACGTTTAAAAACATGTTTTTGTTGACTGCTACTGCAACATTTATTAGAAGACATAACTTTTCAACATGATTTTTTTTCATTTTTATACGATTTGCTTGAATTTCCCTATCTGTATAATCATTGACATTCCAGAGAATTGTAAGCTTTTGTAGTTGATATTATTATTATTATTATTATTATTATTATTATTATTATTATTGTTGTTGTTGTTGCTGTTGTTGTTTTTGTTTTTCATATTTCCATACCAAATGTCCAATGAATAATCAATTTTCAAATGTGCATTGAGTCCCAACCTTTCAAATCCGAGATCTTGAATTTCCCTTAATATTATTCCATTGTTCAGTTAATTATTAATTACCCGGTCAGTAATTAAATGGGTATCGCTTGAGAATTTTTTTACAATGATGTTCACCCTGTACAAGCCTCAATAACGACTCGAGTTAGAGGGTTACATATTAAGAGGAACTGTTTATGGGGAATGTTACGGTAGACCCTAGACATGAACAGGTTAACATTGTAGTAATCGGGGAAGCATCCTCTTGGGAGTCGGTTCCGCAAAGCAGCGGTTCGTGGAAAGAATCATCTCAGAGTGGAATTTAAATCTCACCAATGGAATACGAAGGGAAGGAAGGTGGTTCGCTACAATGGGCGTGACATGGCGAGTCTTAGACGCGAAGCTTTGAACTGATTGAACTAAATATTTATTGCAAATATTTGGAGTGTAAACCCTGAATATAATATCTCACCTTTGGAATATGTGGAGGCGATTAAAAGATGTTCGTACGTACAATGAGGGATTGTTGCTTCGGGTCATATCTTAAATTTTCTTGGCCGGTGAACGTCACTGTCAACGGCATGGAAATACAGTCTCTAAAAATCAATCATTGTGTCCTTTAGTAGAATTTGCGACCACTGATTTTGATGTAATAGTAAAATATTATGGTTTCTGAACATTTAACGTAATATTCATTAGAGAACATATGGAAAATTATTATTATTATTATTATTATTATTATTGTTGTTGTTGTTGTTGTTGTGTCACATAGTAACTGAACATTCTGTTCTTGACGTACGTCTAAAGAACTTTTCGCAGGATATTCGCACATTAAATATTTACAGTTTTCTGGAGGTTTACAAAGTTGGATTCAAATCCAATTTTTCTTAATTGCTCTATCAATGTTCTAGCCAGTGTTCCGAGTGCACCTATTCCTACTGAAATTATTTCAACAGTGATGTTTTATAGATTTTCAATTCCATTGCCAGATCCTGATATTTCGCATCCTTTTCAATATCGTATATTATGAAACAGCAAAGTCAATATTTTGACACACGTTACTCTACTTATCTATAACAATTGATTGCAGTCCTCATGCTTAAATGGCATGATCTGTGTGGGCCGGAAATCCTATATCTTGTCATTTTCTCGCACTAATTTTGATATCTGATATTTATACAATTCCTCTTTCATACTCAAGTCAAATTTAAGGCTGAGTTTCCTATAGATTATTATTATTATTATTATTATTATTATTATTATTATTATTATTATTATTATTACATCCTTTGTATCTTGTGTATACTTATTTCTTTCCGGGTCGCAACCAAACATTTAAGGTGTGAAATGGCGTCATGACATTTTCCACTTAGTTGTTTTTGAGAAAAAAAAACCTAACATCACACATATTTTACATAGATGTGCCCTTCGTATGGTGTGAGCTGTACTTGTGAGTACAATATTTTCTTTCAGGCCTAAGCTATCAAGAATCCCTTCAATGAGTCTATTAGGATCTTTTTCAATTAATCCGAGGGTTTCCAGCTATAACAGGGATTGTTGACGTTTCCATGTGCTACATTATTTCTATTTTCCCTTCTGTTATATAATCCTTTCCTTACGGGTGCTAATCAGGAACCTGTGCTCAGAAATGGCATCATGAAATTTTCCACTGAGCATATTTGTAAAAAAATAAATAAACATCCTAAGATCACACATATTCCACATAGATAGATCCCTTCGTAATTTGTGAGCTGAAGTGTAAGAACATATTTGTGTATTTCCAGGATTCCACTGATCGCTTCAATGAGTTTATCAGAACCTTTTACAATCTGCAACTGTCATTATTGATATCTTCATGTGCCACATTTTTGAGATTTCCACTTCACGATCATTGTACTTTGATAGTTTTTTTTAGAGATCTTCAGAATTACATTAAATCTGCTGGGACTACCACGTCAATAAGAAAGTACATTTTTCTTTTTTTGTTTTGTTTTGATAATGATGTTTGGTCGATTAGCTTTGACTGTTCTGACTGTGAGTATTGTAAAATTCTATTAAATTGTTACAGATCCAATTTCCTTCCCGTAAAATTTGCAAAAATTCTAATGTCAGATATTGGCCCACATTGTCATGACAAGTTTTATAATTCAGTGTGTGTTAATACCGTTCAAACTGATATAATACGGTCAATTGTTTCTGGATATTTATCATAGAATGTGCATTTCGGGTTAACATGATTTTTCAGTATGTATATTGGTACATTCTAATTA
>CAHIKZ030000916.1:717500-777500 GCA_903632075.3 Acanthosepion pharaonis | reverse complement strand
TTCACTTAATAACACTAAGTTGAGTTCCGATCCAATATATATATATATATATATATATATATATATATATATATATATATATATATATATATATATATATATATATGTGTATGTATATATATATGTATATATATATATATATATATATATATATATATATATGTATGTATGTGTGTGTGTGTGTGTGAATAAAGACAAAACAAAAACCTTTTTGTTCCCTGAGGGACTTCTTCAAGGTAACGGTTTTTATTTTGCATCCTGCATTTATAAACATAAGTAAATAAAGAGAAAAATTTGACACGTTAAAGATAAATATATTTAAGGTTTCAAATTTTTTCATATAAATATTCTTAAAGCTTACAGTGTAAGTAAAGTTAAACTATGGAGGAGGCTAAGTGATGTAATTTATTTCATAATAAAAGAAACTGAACAAATGATGATTTTTTTTTTGAAATTTTATTTGATTATTTCTTTATATATATATATATTTTTTATCTAATATTTTATTTATGTATTTATTTATGTTAACTACTACTATTACTGCTAGTAAAATTACTACTACTACTGCTACTACTACTACTACTACTACTGCTACTACTACTACTACTAATAATAATAATATCTTTGTTTACGCAGTTAGTTTTAAGTCTGTAAAGTCCGGCCCAAATATTGAACACATAATTACGATGTCATGTAAATAATGTAAAGAATAATAACTTCTCATCACAGAAATCCAGAGCAAGATTCTTCTCAAATATTCAAAGGGAAAAATCGCAAATAAATAAATAAATGAAAACACACTAGCATGAATTATATTTAATATCTACAATGGTGTGAGGTATGGTTTGGTTTGCTTTGTTTTGATTTACGGTATATCAACCTCGATGGGTTATTTAACGCCGACAAGTTTTTTATTGCTGGTAATATTTTTTTTTTCCAAAAACTTTATTGCCAGTAATATTTTCCCCCAAAATGTATTGCTGTTATATATATTTTTCTTCAAATATTCATTACTTGTAATAATTTTTTTTACATAAATGTATTGTTGGTATTAAAACCTATTTTTACACATTCATAAAGATTTAACCACAGTTTGGGGATTAACTGGGACCCTAACAGGTACTACCACCCCGGATTAGGTTGGACCTGGGAACTCCAGCAATTAAAATGTAGTTCTACAGTCCTCAAAACCTCCTGATCAGAGGCCTTGCTGTTGGATGTAGTTTATCGTCATACCCAGGACGATGTGTGAGATATGTCTGTGTTTTTATGGGGACTCTTTAAATGTTGACTATACACTTCTATATACTGTTTTGAAAAGAAGTTGATTACTGCGATTTCCGTTACTGACCACTTACAATATAAATAAAGCAACCTCTTGAGAGAATGTCAGAAATTTTGGTTGAGGTAAAGAAAAAAAGTATTGACCACTGATATATACCAAAGAAGGCCGGTATATATAAAGGGTGTTCCAATAACTTGGACCGATTTTAAATGTGAATTAAATTTAACCGTCTAATGATTTTTTTTTCTTTTTCTTCCAGATTTAAAAACTTAAGTCTTTGGCAATTTCAACCATGGAAAGATTAACAATCAATCAACAACTTGAGAGAATGTCACAGGTTTTGGTTGAGGCGAAGCAAAAGTATCGACGACTAATAGATTCTGAAGAAGGCCAGTATATATATATATATATATATATATATATATATATATATATATATATATATATATATATATATATCTGTGTATGTGCGTGTATTTGTTGATGTGTGTGTGTGGTCGTTGTATGTGCCTTTCATTGTGTGTATATGTAGTCGTTTTTAGTTTTAAGAGTTGTGGACATATTTCCTGTTTCGTCGCTTTGCGTGTTTATATATCTAAATATGTTCGCGTGTTTTTGGATTATAATCTGATTGTCTTTTGCAAGATTTCATTCTTCTTTGCCCATGTCTTCACTTCAAATGTATTTAAATTGTAACGGAATTCAGAGTAGGATTAGATCTTAACGTTTATTACAACTTAATTTCAATAAAAATAAAATAAACCGAAAAATGTATGTACTTTTTTTCCTCAGTTTCTTCTTTAAATAATTTTATAATTTTAAACTGAATATAGATTAAATTTAAATTTTAAAATTGGTAATTTTGAATTTTATAGTATAATTTAATATATATTAGTTAGAATGAATTCTATTTTAGTCAAACCATAATATTAAAACATTAAGTAATTATTATAACCAAAGTTCGTTGTCAAATTTTTTGAATTCTCATATACTTTATTTTGATTGGTCATTCCAGCTTACGTAACAGCGTTTCCCCTCGCAATGGGTGTTTGATTGATTTGAAACTTTTATAAGGCTTTATTCTACATTCAACACCATCACTTGATAAGACACCATAAGTGTTGAAACAAAATGGCTGATTTCATGACATGTTTATGTTATAATTTTCTAATAAAAATTATATATATATATATATATATATATATATATATATATATATATATATATATATATATATATATATATATATATATATATATATATATATATATATATATATATATATATATATATATATATATATATATATATATATATATATATATATATATATATATATATATATATATATATATATATATATAAATAATATTATGAAATAATAATCCTAAAAATGCAACCAATAATTTTGTGATTATTGTTTATTGAAACATTTGTGTATCTCGTAAGTTTTACCATAATTCGCTGACTTATTTTGTTATGATTTATCAATCTCTTATGCATTTTTAAATACTAAAGATTTTACATTTTAAGAATTATTCTTTTCTTGCGTTTGAATATCGCATTAAATTTATTTGTAAATAAAAAAGATTTTTTTCAAATATGTACAAGTACTAATATTTACCCGAATCTGACAATAATAGTTTCATTCCTTTTCCGATCTTGGATACCACGAACGTGACTGTAATTTGCAGATTTCTTATTCCGTAACGCTGTCCGTTACACCACACGCACATCCAAATCTTTCCATAAGATCTTAAATGTTTAATGTATAACAACAAAAAACCACTAGCAACAAACGAGTAAAAATAGCATTTGTATTTCTCACATATAGAAGTTCCAATGTGAGCATTTTAAGTAATCAATATTTGGGTATTTAATTTAATATTTAAATTAACAAAGCGCTATAAAACCGAATCTATAATTGAAAATTATTCTCCTTTGTTTTCCTATATGTTGGTAGCGTAAACGTTTATAGCACGGAAAGTGGAATTGACAATCCGAGTTCAAGTCAGACTCCGGCCGAATTAGTTGCGTACACTTTAACACAATTATCCTTCGGAAAGAATGGCATAAACTCATTTCTTTTCTTAACTAGCAGAAGAAACTCGTTAAATCTGGGTGGCATCCAGTCAAAGAGAATGAGTACTCAGAATTTTAAACCATGAAAACCGTGGAAAACACTGCACTATCTTCTCATCTTTTTTATCCTGTACAAGGCCCAAGAGCAACTCGAGGCAGAGAAAGAGACACAGTTTATGGGGATTCCTATAACAATAATTGCAATTAACAGTTAATAAAGAACATATATAAACATTAAGAAAGACAGTGCATATAGCAATATGTTGATTAATTTATTTCTGAATTACTGGGATGAGAAGTTATCATTATATAAATTATTTACATATGGATATTGTCTTCATCTTTGTTGTTCTTATCACTACGATTTGGCTGTTATACCCTCCGGCCTTCATCAGGTGTACGACGTTCCAGATAACCGGCAAGGAATTACGAACTGAAGCATTCATTTATCCACGTGGCTAGACTGTTCTCATTCCATTACCAATATTTCGGGATTTCAGGATATCCCATCTTGTTCTTATTTTAGTTTTGCTCAGTTATTGCTCTCTCTTTTTCTAATGAGTCCAAGTACACATTGCCCAACCCAAGGATTGAATTCACAATAATTATATCTTCAAATGCACGAACAAAAATTTTAATCCACTATGATATTATTTCTTGGAGTCAGCCGTGAGCAATAACTGAACAGTACTGAAATGAATGGGATAAAAATGATCTTGATTAACAAATTCAACATTCGCTATCAAGTGTTCCAAGAAATTGGACTCAAGATAAAACTTTCCAAGAAAAGAAAAGAATCATCTGCAATTACAATGAATGCAGTCAAGGCGCATGCTCTGAATCCGTCATAAAATTTAGGATACCGAATTAGTAAATACTAAATACTTAAAGTAAATTTAGTATAAGATGTAAGGAAATTGAAAATAGTATAGACAGCACTATTAGTATTTTCGGTCCACACTGCAAATGGATTCAAGGTTAATCCTATTTAGTCTTGTCAAGAGAGACTTTCATATGGATGCTATAAATGGCGCCAAATTCATTCAGAAATATCTAAACTGCCAGTTACATACAACGTCTTTCTCAGATCAATGGTTAAAAATGGTGAATTCCGATTTTAGCACTTAGCGAGGACTATCCTTCTTTATACCTTGTAGACGACAGAATAACAAACAATGCTTAAACATTTCAAACCTCATCAGGAGTACGACAAGGAGGAAATGAGAACACCAATCATTTTAATCTGTGCATATATAAGCACAGATATGAAGAAATGAGCCACTAATCATTTAAGCGTTTTCATACCAAATTCCAAACGCAGCTGCTAAAAGAAAACCGCATTTCCTTTCCTCATGAGGTCAATGTACTGAAGATGAGTAGGGAGATAAGTCGATGACATAGGTATTTATAGTTGGCATACGAATCTTGAACAAAAAAAAAATCAACATTCTCTACCAAGTGGACAAAGAAATAAGACTTAAGATAAATTGTTCCAATACAAAAACTAGGATCTGGAATGTGTATGAAAATAGTGATGGATCCAGCATAAAACTCAGGATGTGGAATTATAGTAAATACTAAATATTTCAAGTATCTCGATGTATGGAACCGCTATTACACATTTAGGGTAAGGGATAATGAAAGTGAACATAGTATAAGCTGCATTATGTGTAGTTTCGCCCAATACTGCAAATTGGTACAAAACCAAAGATTAATCTGAAAATTCACGCTATGTTCTGAAATAACCTCATTAATTCGAAACTTTCATATGCATGTCATGCCTGGCGTCATACTCGTCTAAAAATATATAATATCTGTAAACCGGATAAAATAGCTTTCTCAGCTCAATGGTTAGAGCGCATGGTTAGAATTAGCTTTGAATATTGTGGACTGGAGCTACAAAATCATAAAAACAGCAATGTACCAAATAACAGAAATCGCATCATGGGAAAACTTTCAACAGCATCAAGTACTTTAATGGATATCACGGGTAATTTGAAGATAGAATAATCACATAAGAAATAGGTTGATGTGGCACACAATTTAAAACAAATGATTAGGCAGGAAATACTCATCAATCCTGGAAAGAGCAATAACAGTTAATGGACTTGAGAAACTTATTTACCTGAAAAATTATTTTAACAGAAATATTTTAAAAATTTCAGTCGAATCGAATCCGGTGCTCGGTTAATGAATGCAAAAAAGTAACTTTATAAGGAAGCGGCTAATATTATCCTGTTGCTTGTATCCAGTCTAATGGTGTTTAACACTAGATTATTTCAAATGCTGAACGAGACACTTTCATGCAATAAAGAAACCTATAAGAAGATTTCATATACACCACCAAGAAGAGAAATTTGAAATGGCATGTGTAGATTATAAGAGTCAATAAACTTTCTATTGTTATCTTAAAAAATGATATCTTAGGTAAAAGAAGAAGAGGCAGACAAAATAAAAAGGTGTTTGGACTGGAAGATCATTCCCAAAATCTCAGGCATTGATACGCCACGGAAACATATTGAGGAAGCTGGTCAGGTGTTCAGCTATGCAGGGACCTTACGACCAATCCCAGTCATAGGACTGACGATGCTGCTGCTGCTGATGATGATGATCAGAAATATTGCGCCCTGAAAGGATTTGGCTTTTATAAATTTTTCGCCATATTATTTGGACAGGCTTCGTTTACAACCCCGCACGGTATTCCTCGATTTCTACCATATTCTTCTTGTCATGTTAATTTTAACTCCTTATCAAAATCACGGATTTGGAATTACATTGTGAATAATAACATGACATTACTTCGGGACTTGTCGAAAATACATAGAAAATAATAAAAAAGAACTGTAAAAAGAAAAAAAAATGAAAAAAATCTACCAATTCAATGATACTCAGATAGAATTATTACTTTATGAGATTGACAGTGTGATGTTTTGTGTCCAATATAAGAGATGTGTCATCATCATTATTGTCATCGTAATTATTCTTTCTTGTTTTCTTTTCAATTTGACACTAATTGTTGATAGATCAGTGAAATCATTTTCCGCCCACCACAATAACAAGCAAATGAAATTTCGATTACATTTCGGATTTGGCGGGAAGTGTGAGTTAGGTGAATAGGGAAATGGTACGGGTCGAAGGAAGATTGCTTCTTGAAGACATTTTCTCAGTTGGTTTCTGTCTTTTTTTTGTCAGAAATAACGGTGATTATTGGCCGGAAAACATTAGTTGGCGACGAAAGATATTTTCATTGTTTTATCATCTTGTTTCATTTTTCTTCTAAATCGTGTTTACATATTTTTATTATTTTTTCCTCGACCTCCATTTTTATTTTGGCTGATATAATAACATCATAATTTGTTTTTATTGTTTCTATCAGTTTTGTTCTTTTCTTCGACTCTTGATTCGTTCTTTTCTTTTTATTTCATTCGATTCATTTTTCTTTCTTTAGTTAATTCTAATTGTTTTCTTTCATTCATTCTTTTCTTTACACATCGCTTTGTCGAGTTCATATTTATTGATTTCTTTTTATATCTTCCATTCTCTCTTTTATATTCTTGTCACTTTTCTTTCTTTTATGATTGTTTTTTATTCTTTTACATACGTAATGCCTTTTCTCTTTCATTATTTTCAGTTTTATTTTTATAGCTATTCTTATTATCTTTGATTTCTTTCTTTCTTCTGTCATTCATCTAATTTTCATTCTTCACATACTTCTTATTCAGTTCATAATTTCTTTCATTCTTTTCAATTACCTTTCCGACATTTTTATTCTTTCATATTGTTTCTCGATTTTATTAATAGTTAAATTTTTTAATGTCTTATTCATTAATATATTTCGTTCATTCTTTTAATTATTTCATTCACTATTTCTTTCATTCAGTACTTTCATTTCCTTTCATGCATATCTCATTATTTCTTTATTTTTGTTCTTCTTTTCCTTAATTCAAGTTTATTTCATGTCCTCGTTATATTAATTTTCTTCCATCTTGCATTTTTCATCCACGCTGTTTTAATTCATCTGGCTATAATTGAAAGAGACAATCACGAATCACGAAGAATCCTACACTAAATCGAGTTTTAAGAAGAAAGTTTAATTCTTTCTACCATTCTATGTATTCCTTCAGCTCTTCCTATTTTAATCACGTTCCTTTGACTTTTTTTTACCATTTATACAATTCTTATCTCATTCGCGTTTCCACTAGTAAATCATTTATATCTTGCTCTTTCTTCCAGTTTCCAATATCACTAAACTTTATATTAGTTTGGCACAAGGCCACACATTCAAAACACATCATTTTCGTTACACATACAGCTGGCCTAATTTATCAGTGAGTTATGTGCCATGCGTGATACACGCTTAGCCGATCATGTATCTTTCGATACATGACTGACGTGGCAGAATTTTCCGCAGCAGGTTGACATTTTTTCTGCGGTCGACCAGTTGACATCCAAGGCTCTAGAACCCGGTCTGTCCTGCTATTTAAACATAGTTGACGGGAAGAAGAAGATTCATACATTTCCCAAGAGTATTAGCACCTAAGTGAATATATTGGATTCGACTGGAATTCGAACTCGGCTCTTATACATTTCCAAAATTCCAATCTTCACATTTTTTTTCTTGTTCAGTCCCCTTCTACTCAACTATTTTAACGCCCGGTGTTTATTTTCCGCCAACTTGAAAACTTACGCTTGGTTCATGATTCTTCGAATGCTCTTGCTTGTCTATATATGTTTCTCCCTTCCTTAATCAACTGATGTGTCCGACTACGCCGTCTTCATCACATGGCCATCCCGCTCTCTTTCAGATGGAATTGATTTAAACATCATTCCAATCACTGGTTTCACGTCCGACTGTTTATTTGAACGGAAAGCGACCAATTTGCATCTCGTAACTTCCGAATTACAGCTCCCACCAAAAACAAAACACAGACACACGCTTATTGACCATTTACCCGACAAGATTACAGCACGATTACGAACACTAATGGATTCCATTTCTGTCTGATTTCAAGACCTCATTCCATTTTTCCATTATATATATATATATATATTATTATTATTATTATTATTATTATTATTGCTTAGCTTAGCGAACAAATATATTCTTGATATAAATAAATTGTATATTTATATGTAAGCATTTCATACATACACACACACACACACAGACACACAGACACACACGCATATATATATATATATATATATATATATATATATATATATATATATATATATATATATATATATATATATACCATATAAACATACCACTATATAAACATTTTGAAGATTTGAAGATAGATAGATAGATAGATAGATAGATAGATAGTGTGAGAGAGAGATATATAAGCGATATATTTCAGCATCACAACAACCACCAACACCAACACTACCACTAACAGCAACAAAAACATTAATAATGTTAATAATTGAATGTGCCCAAATATATATATATATATATATATATATATATATATATATATATGAATAAATTTTATGAACATGTTTTAAATTTTATCATATACATGAATGCGTACTCAGAAATGAGTGCACATATTATCGGAATGTCTTGTAAGAAAAAATAAACGAGCATCGCTTTTAAATATTAAAGTGATTGGTCAAGACAAAGATAAAAATATACAGAAAGCATAAAGGCATTTGTTAAATCCATGATTTGTTCACTTATATATATATATATATATATATATATATACGCGGTGATTGTAAATTTTCTTAAATACAGCATGGGATTTTGAAAACCACATTATACCTAAATCACACCAATGTTACTGCCACTTCCAATTATTTGAATATCCGACAAGGCATCTTCCAGGAGACTCCCTATCGCCTCTTCTGTTCTTTTTTTCCTTAATCCCACTTTAATATGAATCCACCAGGAAAAAAAACTATAGATATAAAGTCTAAAACAATGTGTTTAATCGCCTATTCTACATGGATGATATCAAAAAATGGCAAAGACAACAATGAGTTGAAGGCTTTCCAGATATTAGTAATGACATCAGTATGGAATTCGAATAAGATATATGTGCAAAAGTACGTTTAAAGAAAGGGAGAATTACAGAAACACTCTCAATAGATTTAGATTTTGTCACAAGGATTAAGGAACTGGGACAAGAAGAAAGCTATAAATACCTAAGAGTCAGCAAAGAAGATGGAATACAGCAAACACGAATGAAGGAGACAGTAAGAAAATAATAATAAATTCGTGTGCTTCTGGTGTTCAATATCGAGTTGAATTCTCAAAACAGAATATCAGCCGTAATTACTTTGGCTGTCCTTGTGGTTTTATGTAGTTGCAACATCATCGATTGGACAATAACCGACATTAAGTGAATAGATATTAAAACGAAACTGCTTCTCACTTGCCATCGCCCAAATCCTCCTAATGTTGATCCTTTTTGTCCCAATCCGAAGGAGGCAGATGTTTAGTTCAACGATAACTGCCTTATAAAACTACACCGATCGGCCTTCAGAGATACCTTGAAACTACAGAAGACTGGATGATGATCTGTATCAAAGAACATGAAAGAAAAAAGAAATTTTATTCAGTATTAAAGGAAGCCGACATATTCGAATGGGAATTTCAAGTGAGTGAAGAAGTGCAAATAAATCATCATACACTTACGACAGCAGCAAAGAACCTAAAAAGAAAGAGAAAGCACATACAATGTACCAAACGCAGAAACGATGACATGATAACCCTTTTTATGGTCAATATTCTACCTGTACCAAACAAGCTAATGCAAACGAACCGCGTACCCATCAATGATTACGTAGTGATGGGTTAAAAGCTGAAACCGAAGGTTTTATTCCTTCTGCATAGGACCAAGTTTGCTAATAAGAATTTACCAAGCGCTCACAATGAAAAAGTCTGTTGATCCAAAGTAAAGATTCTGTGATAAATATACTGAAACAATTAACAATCTTGTATCAGGGCACTGTATTAGCACCGACTGACACCACCAACACTTGAACATTTGATAATACATTCTATAAATCAAATTCTGACCATAAAATCAGAATGCCGAAGTAGAAATCAAGACTTATCAGATCAGGAAATGTTTTCCAAACTTCTAATTTTCTTGATCTTCTTATCTGACAGAAGTAGCAGAAAGCGTAATCTTTCACTGCGGTAGCCTAACTGCTTCAAGGTTCAACGTGTTGCATGTTCAGAGATGCTCATTTGTATATGTACATTATAAAGTATGGTTATTAAAGTTACGGTTGCTTTTTATCAGCTTCAGGAACTCTCCACCGTCCTCTTTTATCAACAAATTATTTTCGTCCACATAAATATTTTACTCTTTTTTACCATTCTCTGTAAAACCAATATATGTTTGTGTGCGAATATCATAGTAGATCAGCATTTAAAAAAAAATATTCTCAGGGTCTCGCATCGAGCACAAACGATCCTTCTGCGTTTAAATTGCTGTTGTCCAATGTCAATGCATGAAATGAAATGTAGCATGTCGGCATGACCGTGTTTCCATAACTATATCCATTATATTGCAGCCACGTTATTTTCTGATTAGAAATCTGCATATAAATCACACCTCCACATGTAATTAATTAGGTGATTATTGAATCTATCTATCTATCTATCTATCTATCTATCTATCTATCTATCTATCTATCACAGTCTCCGTTCAAATCCATCTATATATATATATATATATATATATATATATATATATATATATATATATATATATATATATGGTATCAAAATACTTTTACAAATTTTGTGGGTTGGTCCTCACACCAAGACATTGACAAATGTTCATAAACACATATCTTTGCAAATCCTTTGCTTTTGAGTTAAGTTTGAAACAATTTAGCGGAGATGGCGATGAGTTTCCATGTAAACTAAGTTACATTTCTTATTCCTGTACATCTGTATAACGTATAAATATAGGTGTGGACCAAATTGATATTATTTTCTGTCCTGTAACAGAAAGTAGTGTTTCGTCAATGAATTCTTCATTACTTTCCGAAGTTTGTTTTAAATTTTGTACAGTATAATAGCAATATATTTGAAAGTCAGCTTAAACATGGCTGAACTTAAAGTTGATGGATTTCTCTCTAAACCTGACGCAGATAATTTTGGGAAGTTATGAATATACGATGTTGGTTTTCGTGTCCTTCCTAGTTTGTCGGGGTCGATCGGCAGTTACAATGTCCCTGCGTTGTATCACATAATGATTGTATGATTGGCAACTTTATTAGGTTTCTTTACATTGCATTATTCTAGGGGTGACTGGCGAGAGGCGTTTTTACCCTCTCCTTTTACTGGGTCTTTTAGTTCTCCCATTAGATTTGTAATGTCTCGGTGCTTGGTTTCTGCTTACGCCTGAAGTTTCACATCCATGAAGACGTTCTTCAGATTGATTTCTGGGTAACGTAACCATTCTATTCCAGTTTTAGTTCTTATAATAATGGACTACACGACCATATTTACGAAAGATAACCGTTGAAATCTTCATAGGACTGGATGCGCGGCCTAATATCAAGGATAGGTTCCACTGCGACAGAAACCCGCCAAACGAGAACCCTGTCTTCCAATTGATGTGTTTTTCTGTGGTTTCCTTCATGGCATGCCCTTTGTCTTCAAAGTCTCTCGCCCCGGGGATGATGGTAAATGATTGGCAGAGTACCGGAGAAAATTGATAACACCCTCTACGGTCATTCCTCATATGCCATTCATATTTGTGGTGATGTTAATATATACCACAGGAAGTGGCTAGAACCGACGAAGAAGAGAAATATTCTTTTGATTTTTCCATAGCTTACGAGCTCATCCAGATTGTGGATAAGCCTACGCTTGTTCCCAATTACAGCTGGATGCCATGCTAACCTTTAGGGCATCTTTCGCTCCTCCTAAACTTATCAATATTCCGCTGTGGTGTTAACTCTCTTGGCCAACACAGGCCAATCATTGATTTATGTCATTGTATATCCCAAACCAAAGGTATCTTCAGTTGTCCCATTCTATAGGACAATCTACCAATACACGAAAGCAGGCTGGGATAGCTTCAAATCTTAAACTGTAGAAGCAGCTCTCTCAGCTTTGTTAAAAAAAAACAAAAAAAAAAACTCATTTCCGAGCTGATTTTGTTCAGCATAGAAATTCTATCCCCACGAAACTTTCCAACAAAAGCTAAATTTCCAGCTTGAATGTACTGCGGCCATAGACTACCGCAACCACAATTATTCTTTCTAGAAGAGGGATCGATGTAATAGAATGCTAACATCATTCAGAACTGCCTGCAAATAATGCAAGAGAATACTGAAAAATGCAAAGTTCAGCTATGCACAGGCAATCAATGCCAAAATATAATACGGAAAACTTGGATATCGTGTGTTCTGGAAAATCGAATCCGCAATTTTCAATATAAGCAAACTGTCAGTAGCCTCCATTATAAATGGGCCTGGTGTTATCCTCGTAAGTTAAAAAGCTAAGCTATTGGCAATTAACTTTGCCTCTATCTCTACGATAGACGACATGGGCATTTCATAACCTGACATCCCCCACTTCATGGAGTTGAGTGATATTGCTATCTTAGCTCTGGATGTTTCCAAACTTATCAAAAGCCTTGACACTACGAAGGATAATGGTTTGAATAAGATCCCTGTAGTTTTTTCTCAAAAATATTGACCTAGAACTCTCGCCAATCTTGGCAAAGGTGTTTAATTGTTGCGTGAAGTAGAAAATCTTCCTAAACCCTCAGCTTTGAAACATCGGTTCCATCATGATCGCTTAAATTAAGCAAAATGGAGCCTGATCACTATCTTGATGGGTGACCGCTTGGGTATACCAGGTGATGTAATCTTGTATATACTCGTGGTGTAATGGATAATGGATCGGAATTTTTAATCGGAAATTCGAGTTTCAACTCCAGTTGGTTTGGTTATATTCATTAAGCGTAAATACCTTTGAGAAAGGTCTGAATTCATTTCTTCACCCCCAGCTATGGGTTAATTATTAGGACTTGCATCACTAAATCATATTTACCTAAAAAAATCTTACAATGTAAAAATATTGTTTTCCTTTAAATAAGCTGCAAAGGACTGACACACTATAGAAAAGGAATCAATTGAACCTTTGAAAATGTCTTGTGTTTTCTTTGTGTACAAGAAAGCAGATGAACCATAGTACTTGTCATGATATTGTCCTATCACCCATGTTAGTGCCATTGGCACACTGCCTGTGGTGTAATACTGTTTCAACATCATTAACTGGACAATAAATGACATTAATCGAATGGCCATCAAAACGAGAAAGCTTCTTACTACCACCCGCATCATCCTAATGTTTATGTTGATCGGTTGTGTGCATGCAGATCCGAAGGATGCAGAGGATTAGTTCAACGATAATTGTCTTGCAAAACCACAACAATAGGTCTTCAAAGATACAAGGAAACAACAGAAAACTTGATGATGATTTGTATCAAAGAACATGAAAGAAATAAGAAACTTTATTCCTCATTAGAGGAAGCCAACAAATTAAAATAGGAATTTCAAATGGATGAAGAAGTGCAAATAAACCACAATAGACACCCCTACTGAAGCGGCATTAACCTAAAAAAAGGAGAGCAAATGCAAATGCAAGGTACCGTGTGCTAGATTATTTTCTTTTTATGATGACAGCATTCTTATTAAGGGGATAGATTTTTACAAGTGTACGGCGTTTCCACTTGAAATTGTCTTTTTGGCGGGTGGGCGTCGGTGTCTGGACCTGGGACAAATTGTTGTTGCCATTTGAGAAAATTACCCACTGCAGTTATATTTCAAGCTGATCTAATCATGCCAAAAAAAACTTTTGAACAAGTTTATGATCAAGTTGATGAAAGTTTCCTGAATTGTATCTCACTTCTGCTATTACCAAAGGTATGAAGAAGAAACTTACTCAGAATTCTAAAGAACCTCTTCGTTCGAAGTAATGGATAACGGCTCGAATTAAGGAATCGAAGAGACAAGTTCGAATTCCAGTCGGATCCATTACATTTATTTAGATGCTAATATCCTCGGGAAAGGTATGAATCCTCATCCTCTTCCCGCCCCCAGCTATAAGTAAATAACAGTACAGGCTGGGTTCTAAAGCCTTGGGTAGTAACCAGTCTAGGGAAAAGTAACTGTGATTTCAAAACTCTATGTAACCCTGGCGGGGCACACGTTATCACATCTAAAGAAAAGGTCGTTCGCGATGATCCCGATTACGATCGACATATAGACTGTATAATGACCTAAGTGATCCTTCGAAATTGGATATTTTTTTATGAGAATTTAATCTGATATGTTAAAATCGCAACTAACTGTTGAGAAACACAAAAATCCTAAAATTTCAAGCCTGTTCCAGTGGACTGCAAGTGAAAATGTAACTACATAGGAATATATTATTTATTTTTCCAGTAACAACTTTATACAATGCGAGAGTGGCGGCTAAACGATGCGACTGTTTATGATGAGTGGTCAGTAAAGTTTATATTTTGAATATGACACTTGACTCAGCATTATCTGGAAACCTAGGAGTGAATAAAAATTGCAGCAGAATTGTAAATTAGTTTTATTGACCGAATCTGTGAAAAGATGCCCCAAAATTCTTCAAGTCATATCCTATCTGTCAGATTGTGGGAAAAACAAATAAAGAAAAACTTCTTAATGTTAAGTTTAATGTCATTTTTGACTTTCCTAGACTGCAAAAGACGAATCAACTAATTAGTTTTCTTGGTATGACTGGCCACTGTAGAAAGTTTTTCTCTAAATTTCTCTTCTGCCAGTGAACCTTTGGACCAATTGCTGGGAGGAAAGGTTAAATTAATTCGGTCAGAGGAATGAGAAGAGAAATTCTATAGGCTATAATCCGTTTAGAAAATTGCGCCAATATTATCTACATGAGATTCTAATTCAAACTGGTTGTCGACGCCAGTGAGTTTGATGCCGGGACAGTTCTGTTTTAAATTGTTCACGAACATTTAGCAAATATCAATTTTTCTATAATTGAAAAATAATCTGTATCTCTCTGATTCTATATAAGCAGAGGATTGATCTTAAAGCCTTGTGGTAAAAAGTGAGAAGGCTGGACGTGGTACACATTAGATACGACACCAAAGACCATCGAAAGCGATAGGAATTTTTGTCCATAACAGAGACTTCAATGGGATGGCGTACAGACATATATCAATCCATCTGTTCATTCTTTGATTCTGGACAAAATTGTTCTCAGTTGGTTAAAACCAGAGCATGTTTTTTGACTCAGTTTAGTTAACGCTTCGATCGGATCCATGGTTCTCCCAGGTAATACTGAACAGAAATTGCCCTCATAACTTAGGATTTTTATCTGCTATATTCGTGCATTACATATCTGATATTGGACTCCGTCATATAGAGCTGTATTGACAATGGGCGTCATTGATTTTCCGACGTTCTCGTCTATGATATCTTGAACATACTGCACGAACCTGCCATTCCTGAGAATTTTTGATCATCAAGATATTCTTCCTTTTGGCTACTGGAAACGCATTCATATCAAAGTAGTGTAGCTCTTTTATTAGATTAAACAGGAAATACCTGGTGACGTTTAACAAGTCTGCATTCTCCCAATATGCGTGGTTGGTCACCAAAGAAACGACAGCGGCATGCCTTTTCACGTCCTACTTTAAAATCGAAGCTTCCACGGCGGGACTGAAAAAATAAAACTCTTAATCAAACTTGTGCACATATGGCTTTCTGTTTTCACAAATACCTGTTACATCCTGTATATATTTCTTACAATCATTTAACCCAAAGCAAGGCATATAAAGCTACTAAAACGCAAAGGGTTAGTGAATGTCAGAGAATATGAGAAAAGAAGCATAAAGAATTAAGAATATAATTGATAACGATTGACATTGCATTTAAATTTTTGAAGTCAGAAGAGAATTTCATAAGCGAGAAGTGACATAGAAGAAAATGTTAGCAAAGAACTAAAGAATAAAGTATCAGCAGTCGGGTACTGCGCAGAAATTCAGAAAGGCTAGGTACCATAGAGGAAAACAAAATATTTATTTTGTAAAATACAAAAATATGACAGAAAGCTAAAAATGGGACCGAGGAAGACTGGTCCTATTCTGTCTTATAATTAAACTTAGCTAGCCACAATTACTGATCTAAACATACCACATGATTCCATACACTAAAACAACCCATCCTTACTCACCATTCTTTTTACAGCCATCGTAATACCTCAGAGTCTCTATGAAGTCCTAACTTGTTTCCATATGTAAAATCTACCTTCGCAGCGGGGTATAAAATGACAATATTTAAAAATGAAAAAATATACCACAGAGGAAAGTTCATTAGAGCAATTACGATAAAAGTATTTATAAAAAAATAGCAACGTTAAGTTATATTGCGGCAGTGGGAATGTGACTGAAGGGGAGATGCCAATAACATTGCAGATTCTTGTTTCATTTTTATCAATGATGTGTGCTTCCTTTTTATAATTGCAAATTGGACAGGTATTTCCTTTTCAGGTTACAGGGGCCTAACAATTATATGTGGTGCAATAAAAGAAAAGACAATTTCAGTCCTGTTTTGTTTATAATATATGTTATATTTTGTTTTTGTATGTTTATAACTATGTAAAGTTTTTATCTTTCACACTTTCATTTTCATTGAGGAAAGGTACGTACGACTCCAGATTGTTAGGAAAGAAAAGAGTTTGCTATCTGTATGGGTGCCTTTATAAGAGCAAAAATACCTTCTCACCTTTTCCAACATCTGTGAGTGAAAACGCGTGAATATTTGCACAAATACATGCGCAAAAACTTTACTTTTTTTATCGGTAAGGAAATGTGATTGCTTGTGGAAGCCTTTGGGCGCTTACTCCCGGTTTAATTGCTAGCTACATCATCTCACAGATTATTTGTTGCTGACTAGTGTATTCGGATCTCATTTGTGTTCCAGACTTGTTTCCTTGGGCAGGATATAAACCACGCTAAATAAAAAAATATTTCTCTCATGTTTTTGTGCATCATATTCGTCCATTCCAAGCCATAACAGTTTAATAAAAATTTAAACCAAATTTATATATATATATATATATATATATATATATATATATATATATATATATATATATATATAACTAGTTCACTTTTGTTTCCCAAGACTTTGAATTATGACACTTTGTGCCCTCCACATGATTTGACTGACCTTTCAACTACCTAATGAATATTCATGAACGTTCTCAAATTTAAAAGCCTTGATAAACCAATAACATCATTGCTCTTGCATATAAACACGTACAACATAATAAATCCTCATATTTTCCTTGATAAAAGTCCTTCAGGTGACGAAACGCGTTGGCTAAAGATAGATTTTCCTCTTGTTTTTAGTCATTTTTTCTTTCACATACACACTATATCTGAAAATAATTTACACATAAATACACTCACTCAATTACTCGTCAATAGCAAAACTGATAGATTATTTATAGGAAGGAGAGGAGAACGCTAACTCACTTGATAGTTAAATAGTTTACGAAATTGTTTGAATGTTGATGCAATATTTGGGAAAATGTGGCTTCCTCGATATTTACAACTTCTACAGCATAACATGTTCTTGTATTTCTCATAACGAATTCAGGAAAATGACCGCCATATTGGAAAAATAACT
Source organism: Acanthosepion pharaonis (assembly GCA_903632075.3). NCBI lineage: Eukaryota > Metazoa > Mollusca > Cephalopoda > Sepiida > Sepiidae > Acanthosepion > Acanthosepion pharaonis. Next base: position 759,454 of record CAHIKZ030000916.1, on the reverse strand, counting down.
TTCCGGTGATAACGCTGAAAATGCACCCCCAGCACCAATACGCGCTACAAGTCTTTCATAATACTCAAGCTAATTACTGAATATAGTCTATCATTAAGTTTGAGTAACAACAACAACAAATTCTCGTAGATTTTTGTGCCATAGTTTTCTGCTTTGATGAAGGAATACATTATAATTTTCGCTAATAAATATTTCGGAAGCACAAGAATCAATCAAGTAAGGCGTTAAACATTTTCGCTTTTACGTTATACTTAAAGAGGATGAATTTATTTTTTTTTTTTTTAACTGTTTTTATTTTTTAACTGTTTTACTTCATCCCAAATTATTCATCTTGGGTAAGTGTTGAAACTTGAATAAAGCATGGAATAATAATAATACAACACAAAATGTACTTAAGCAAAATGTATTGACACAAGAACGTGTACACAATATTTACAGATAGTTTGGTATATTCTTGGGAAGACCGTTCCTGTAGAATGGGTTGACTTAGTCGCCAGTCGGGCAGAGTCTCTGGATTGGATCTCTTCTTCCTCACCCCGTCTTCCCGGTACCAACCATATTTATATGGTCGGTGCTCCACTATGTAAATTAGGTGGATCGTACCACAACAGTAAGACGTTAAACTACACCCGCGTCCTGGGTAAGATGTTAAACAACGTCCAACAGCAAGGCCTCTGATCAAGAACCACCTCTTAATTGCTGGTGTTCCCAGGTTCACCTTGACCCGGGGTGGTAGCACCTGTTAGGGTCCCAGCTATGGGCAAATAGTTAACTATTACCAGCAATACTTTTTCTGAAAAAAAATTATTACCAGCAATAAAATTTTGAAGGAAATATATTACCAGAAACAGATTTTTGACAAAACAAAATATTACCAGCAATAAAAAATTTTTGTCGGCATTAAATAACCCATTGAGGTTGATATGTCGTAAAACAAAATAAACCAAACTAATCTAAACCAAATAATACATATTCTATTCATCCGAATCTATCCTAAATATGTTGTCGCCATTAAATAACCCATTGAAGTTGATATGCCGTTAAACAAAATAAACCAAACCATCCCAAAATATTATTAGAAAATACAAGCATAATAAATTCATCTACGTGTAAAAATGATTGAAAATAATGACAACCCTAGTAATAAGAAAGAAAAAGCCAATATTCAATAACATTAACTACAAATACGGCCACAATGTGTTAATTGTATTTATAACATTTCTATAACTCTAGATATTTGCACACAACCCATACATTCAGTTAAAAAGTAAAAATAAAATAATCCGTGATAATGGTTAAAAGTATAATTATATGCTCATTTTAGTCAAACAAAATACGTGAACTAAAAAAAAAAAAAAAAAAAAATTAAAAAAAGGCTCCATACTTTATTTCATATACGAAATTAACAACAGCAATAAAATCCCGGTTATTGATGTATAGATCGATACCAACAACAATACATTTACTAATTAACCATATAAAAATCCAACTAGCATAAACACGTGCACTCTCAGCTATAAAAGTGAATGTCCTAACTATTACAATATAGCTATTATACGAAAAATAATAAACTGTGCAAAAGGAAATTCCTCAACTAGAAAATATATTCTATGCTCAATTAAAAATAATGTTAAACCTTCATTAATAATGACATTCCTAATTACATCGTTGATGAACAAATTAAAAAAATAACATAAATAACAAAAGAACATAATACATCCTCAATTAACAGCAAACTGCTACGTCGTAATCGTAATGCATTCTAAATATAAACAGGATGATACAATTCTAAAAACATTCATAAACACTAATATATCACCCTCTGATCCCAGTAAAGAAATAAAATTAATCATATGCTATACTAAATTTAATACAACCAACTTAGACATTCATAAAACTCTTGTAGCGTTTTACAAAAGACCAGCATCGTATATCAATTTAAATATGCTTTGGAAAATAGCATAACTGACAAAAGTGTACATAATATGTAGATTGGTTTTACTACAACGACCATATCGAGCAAGGTTACGTTTCACTTAGGAGATCATAATTCAGTCTCAGAGTATTTAAAGGAACATTCATTACCATATTAAGAGTTCACTCGGATATTAATCGAAAATTACGGCAGTACACCACCAAGATAATAACAAGGACAAAAGTTGAAATTCTAGAGAGACTTTATATAAGAGATGCGGCCAAAAATAAATAAAATCAACTACGACTATAGCAACATGTTGAATATCTTATGGACCTATAAAAATATACTCCAAAAGTGACGTGAATTACCTCCCTTGTATAACGGGTAAGTATTTTGAATCTTACGGTGCTCACGCAAACATATCCACAGTCACTCAAGCCCTGAAGATGATCACGAAAGAGATTGAAAGTTCTTGGAAAAATAAAAAAAAAAATTACTTGAAATAAAATTTTGGGATTTTTTCTTGATCAATTTTCTACAGCTACCAATAAATTAATCCGTGGAATTGAAAGGATTAAAATAAAAATAGAAAGACATAATATGTCTAAAGTATTTAAACACTCACAAATGTATATATCGTCGTCGTTGGCATCCGTCCGTCTCGAGAGACGATGGAGTAGCGAGGTGCACTACGAGCCTGGGCGGGATATATGGAGAACTAGGGCTGCAGGAGTTGCCGGAAGGCAGCACAAAGTGCCGTCCTTCTACCTTAGGGGCTCCACTCCGGGTTTGAATTCAGAGTTGTCCTTCTCCTAGACCAGTTGCCATCCAAGGCTATAGAACACAGGCTGTCCTGCTATTTACCCATAGCTGGAGGGAGAAGAAGAGGATTCACACCTTTCAGAAGGGTATTAGCACGTAAGTGAATGTAATGGATTCGACTGGCATTCGAACTCGGCTTTCTGATTCCTCAATCCAAGCCGCTATCCATTACTACTCATATATATATATATATATATATATATATATATATATATATATATATATATATATATATATATATATATATATATAGAGAGAGAGAGAGAGAGAGAGAGAGAGAGAGAAAGAGAGATAGATAGATCCATTTTAAAACCGTTCGTCGGTTTTCTTCTTATGACTATGAAGTGATTGATTTGTTACGGCAATCAACCCATTAATGATTATTTAAAAAATAAACAGAAAATACTTTTGATGATATTTACTTGAGTTTACTTTGAATAGAAGCAATAATTTTCATGAAATTCCTTGTGTGCACACTTAAGAGCGAAAGTACTTTTGATGTTAATTACTTCAGGTCACAGTTAAGAGAGACAATATATTGTGATGATATTTTCTTGGCACAATGAAAAGGGACAATATTTTGATGATATTTTCTGGAGAGAACAGAGAATAGAGACAAAACTATTTATGATATTTACTTGAGGGCACAGTGAAGACAGTACTTGTTGAGGATATTTTCTTGAGGGCACAGTGAAGAGAGACAATAATTTTGATGATATACTCTTGAGGGCACAGCATAGAGAGACAATACTTTTGGTGATATTTCCTTGATGGCACAGTGAAGAGAGGCAATAATTTTGATGAAATTTAATGAGTGAACAGTGAATAATTTTCATACTTTTGAATATATTATTTTAGGACACAGTGAAGAAAGACAAAAATTATAAAGTTACTTACTTTAGTTCGCAGTGAAGTGAGACAATACTTTTGATATTTTTTTGAGGGCACAGTAAGTAGAGACAATATTTCTTATGATATTTTGTTAAGGGCAAAGTGAAGAAAAATAATACTTTTTCTGATATTTTCTTGAGGGCACAGTGAAGTGAGACAATAATTATGATGTTATTTTCGTAATATCACAATGAACAGATGCAATAATTTTGATGATATTTACATGAGGCCACATTGGAGAGATACAATACTTATAAGATATTTAATATTTGATGATATTTATTTTTGGAGTAAAACTAGAATTTTGATGATATGTTCCTGCGCGCAGAGTGAAGAGAGACAATTCATTTGATGATAATTTTTTTCAGTGTACAATGAAGTTGGAAAATACTGTTGATTATATTTTTTCAGGGCACAGGGAAGAATGACAAATCAGCTCATCTGTTTTCTTCCAATGACTGTGAAGTGATTGATGATTTGTTACTGTTTATCAACCAATTAATGATTATTTAAAGGTAAAACATGATTTAGGAGCATAAATATTGTTCCTTTTGGCAAGTAAATATTATAACAAATATATGTATCAGAAATGTAACAATACTTTTTACGGAAGAAAGTTCCATATTTAACCCATATCTAGAGAAGAAGGCAAGGATTAATACACTTCAAAAAGGTTTTTTTGGGTGAGTAAATAAACTGATGGTTGGCGGATGTGTCATCCACTGTAATGGGAGACAATACTTTTGATGACATTTTATTCAGGGCACAGTGAAGAAAGACAATAATTTTGATGGTATTTTCTTAAGGGCACAGTGAAAATAGTCACTACATTTCAAACTAATTTCTTGAGAGCATAGTGACGAAAAAACTATACTTTCGGTTGACATTTTCTTTTGATCACAATGGAATGATACAATATATTTGATGATATTTTCTTGAAGGTGCAATGAAGTTGGACAATACTTTTCATGATATTTTCTTGAGACCACAGTGAAGAGAGACAATACTTTTCATGATATTTTCTTTTGAGCACAGTGGAATGATAAAATACATTTAATGCTATTTTCTTGAGGATGAACTGGAGAGATACAATAATTTTGATGGTATTTTCTTGAGGTCACTGTGTAGACAGACAAAATTTTTTTGATATTTTCTCCAAAGCACAATGAAGCGAGACAATATTTCTGATTGTATTTTATTAAGAACACAATTCAGAGAGCCAATACTTTTCATGATATTTACTTGAGGGCTATGTGTTGAAAGACATTATTTTGATGATATTTTCTTTAGTGAACAATGAATTGATACCATACTTTTGCTGTTTTTTCTTAAGGGCAAACTGAACAATAACAATTCTTTTGATGAAAATTTCTTTAGGGCTCTGTGATGTGAGATGTTATCTTCTTGATGGCAAGTGAAGATAAACAATACATTTGATGATATTTTCTTGAGAACAAATTGAAGAGACACAATACTTTTGAGGGCACTGTGAAGGGAGACAACTCTTATGTTGATATTTTCTTGAGGGCACAATGAAGAGAGACAATACATTTGATGATATATTTCTTCGGAGCCTAATAAGTGAGACTATACTTTAAGGATATTTACTTGAGTGCACAATGAAGTGAAGCAGTGCTTTTGATTATATTTTCTTGGGAGCACAGTGAGCATTCTTTTGATGTTATTTTCTTGTGGGCACAGTGAAATAAAGAATTTCTTTGATTATATCTTCTTGAGCTCAAAGTTAAGAGCGATAATTTTTTGTGGCAATTTTCATGATTTCTCACATAATTCAGATAATATTTTGTCGACATTTTGTGGAGGAGGCCACAGTGTAGAGAGAATTAGTTCGATTCTATTGATTTAAATTCCATCGAAGATATTTTCTTTTGGGTACAGTGAAGAGGGAATTCGTTCTATGATATTTTCTTGAGGGTTCACTGAAAGGAGACAATACTGTTGATCATATTTTCTTGAGGGCGCAGTGGTGGGAGACAATTCCTATGATATTTTCTTTAGCGTACATTAAAGAGAGACATTACTTTTGTTAATATTTACGTGAGTACTCTGGGAAGAGAAAAAATTCTTTTGATGATATTTTCTTTGGGGTACAGTGAAAAGAGGCAATAATTTTGATGATATTTTCTTTGGGGTACAGTGAAGAGAGACAATAATTTTGATGATATTTTCTTTGGGGTACAGTGAAGAGAGACAATAATTTTGATGATATTTTCTTTGGGGTACAGTGAAGAGAGACAATAATTTTGATGATTTTTTCTTGAGGGTACAGATTCGTTATTTATAATATTTTCTTGAGATATGAGTAGAGAGGGAGCATTCTTTTGATAATATTTTCTTGAGGAACAATGAACAGTGGAGTGTATTATTTTCTTGCGGGCACAATGAAGGGAATTTCTACTTTTGATGAGGTTTACTTGAGGTCAAAGTGAAGAGTAAGTTTTTTTTTTTTTTTTCAATTTAGTGAAAACGGTGAACAGAGAGTCTTCTTTTGATTATACTTTCTTGAGGGAATAGTGAAGAGAGATAGTATTTTTGAATGATATTTCCTAAGGACACAGTGAAAAGGGTGTGTTATTTGTTGATATTTTCTTGTGGTCACAGTGAAAAGAGAATATCCATTTGATATTTTCTTGAGGGAACAATGAACAGATAATTTTATTTTGATGTTATTTTCTCCAGGGCACATTGAAGAGTCAGTATTTATTGATGATAATTTCTTGAAAGCACAGTGAAAAGAGTGTATTATCTAGATGATATTTTCTTGAGGGCACAGTGAAAAAGATTTCCTTTAATTAATTTTTCTTGAGCGTTCATGGAAGAGCGATAATTTTTGTGGAAATTTTCATGAGTACACACAAATACGAGATAATTTTTTGAAGATAGTTTCTGGAGGGACAGTGAAGAGAAAGAATTATTTTGATTCTATTTACTTGAAGGCATAGCGATGAGAGATATATACTTTTGAAGATATTTTCTTGCGGGCAGAGTAAAAAGAGAATTCGTTCGATTATATATTCTTAAGTGTGCAGTGAATAGTACTAAATCTATTGGTAAATCATTATTGATGCCACAGTTAATAGAGTTTTTTTTCACATATTGTCGATCCTCTAAATTTAAATTATTCTTTTGCGGAAAAAAATTAACAGAACTTAACGTAACCAACATCTACTTCTTGCCATTGTATCTTTGTTTTGAATTATAATTCGTTATGTCACCAGGTGTATAAAGACCATGCATAGTTTATTATATAGGCTGGAGCCGTATTTGAAAAGTCTGGGAACTTATATTTATCTTCAGTTACCAGTCATGGATCAGCTGCCTGCAGTTATTTTTATTTGTATTTTTTTGACGTGCTTATTAATTAAATAAAAATGCCGTTAATGTAAAATTGTAAAATATAGTAACTATTTTAATTATATTACTTTCTAACATATTTCAGCAATATATAACTTGTGTATTAGGGAAAAACACAGTGGAGTCATGGATAGCGGCACGGATTGAGGAATTAGAGAGCCGAGTTCGAATTCCTGTCGAATCCATTACATTCACTTACGCACTAATGCCTTTGGGAAAGGTATGAATCCTCTTCTCCCCCAAGCTATGGGCAAATAAACCGGGTTCTATAAACTTAGATAGCAACTGGTCTACCGCAGAAAGAAATGGCAACCTACCGCGGGAAAAATCTACCTCGTAAGACATGTATCGAAAAATATATTATAGCCTAAGCGTGTATCACGCATGGCATATAACTGGCTGAGATGCCAATAGAGAGAGGTAGATTAATGGATAGCGGCCCGGGTTGAGGAAATGGATTGAGGAATCGGGAGCCGAGTTCGAATTCCACTCGATTCCTTTACATTCACTTACGTGCTAATACCCTTGGGAAAAATACGAAGCCTGTTCTCCCCGCCCCAACTATGAGTAAATAGCAGAACAGGCCGGATTCTATATCCTTGGATGGCAACTGGTCTACCGCAGAAAGAAATGACAAACATCTGCCTCGTCAGTCGTGTATCAAAAGATACATGATTGCCCAAGCGTGTATCACGCACCGCGCATAACAGACTGATATGTCAATTATGAGAGGCATGTTTATACTCTCGTTGGATAAAAAATACTTATCAATTTTAAAATTGATGTTACATTTTTCTGAATGTAGTTGTGTGATGGGTCAGAGGGTACCAACTGCATTTCGTCACTAATTCTATTCTTACTGATTAATGACCTTGTATTTAAGGTTTCATTGGATGCACTAATGTTTTATCTCATGTACTTGCTATAGAGCGATGTGAGTTCAATCTTCACGTGTTATCTTACAGCAGTGATACTTTGACATAGCTACCCTTATTATACAGTGGCCTAAGAAAAAATTTAGCCAGGAGAAATAAACTACATCCAATTTCAAAATTAAATTACGTAATCCCTAATCAACATAAACAGTATTTGGAAGGAGGTTCTCCATTGGCTAGTTTCAGTCCTTGTATTTGATTTTTCATGGAATTTTTCAAGTTATCAACAATCGTCTAAGCCATATTTTGCCACTCCTTTAGCAATGTTGCTTTAAGGGTTTCCACTGACGTGATTTTGGTTGCATGCTCTCGAAGTCTTCGGTCAAGATGCTCTCAAACCTGCTCTATTGGTTTCATGTGAGGATGTTGGGCTACACATAGCAGTGACTTGATTTCTTGCGATTCCTTCCAGGACTTTGCTACTTTTCTCGTATGGCATGGCGCTCCATCTTCTTGAAAAAGGTAGACATTCTTATCAATCTGATTGGTTTCAAATAGTGGAAGTAGCCCTTTCTCTAATTTTTGACAGTATTTTAGACCATTCAACCGCTCGTCAACAAGAATCAACTCAGATTTTCCTCCAAACCAGACAGTGCCCCCACACCATTACTCCAATCCCTCCATGTTTCACGGTCGTCTGCCGACATTCAGTGTTCCAAGTCTCATTCTGATTTCTCCAAACATAAACCAATCTCGAATTAGAATATTGGCAGAATTTACTTTCATCTGACCAAATTACAGACTGCCAAAATTCATAATCTTTGCTCACGAATCGTCTCGCCCAGTCCTGATTGCCTGTTCCTGTTAACCTCTGAAATCAAGGGTTTCTTTCTTGCAACTCTTCTTTGATAGCCTTGCTCTTTCAGAGTCTTTCTCACCGCCTATTGTGACATTTCCATGCTGTTGGCGATATCTTTGACACTCTGACGGCAATTTCTGATGACTTCCCTATTCAGCGCCCTTTGCGTTCGCTCAGACACGATGTTTGGTCTTCCTGAACGTTGTTCCACACGACAATGGCCTTCTTCATGAAATTTTTTAACCGTTTGATGATTAACCTGGAGAAACCTAGCAATTTCTCTATTTGACTTGGCATAATGATGTCATCCTATTATTTCTCCTTGAAATTCACCAATTTTCTTATTACACGAACTTTCATAGATTAGAGTAGCTTGATACTAACACGGTATTGTCTGAAAAAAAAGAAGAAACGTTATTAAACAAGCCAAAATTGCTGTACTCAAGGGTAGCTAAAAAATTATCATAATGCACTGTATATCTTCCCGAGCATCTCACACATTCACAAAATACGAACACCAGTGAATCAGTCTGTTGGAGAAACTTGTTAACAATCGAATAATAATGTAAAGTTAAATTTTGCTACTTATGGTAATTAATTATTCAATTAATTTACTTTACAACAATATTTCATCCGTATATATATATATATATATATATATATATATATATATATATATATATATATATATATATATATAATTAATTTGAGTTTTCGTAATTGTGTATGCGTGTCTGTCTAGTGAGAGTTCTCATTTCTTCACCTTTGTGTGGTCAGACTGCGCAGGTCAGAGATGTCACATGTTTCTAATTTATGGCTAAACTCTTGTAGCATCTATTATTTGAATTAGGTAGATATAAGTTACATTATTTAAGAATGTGGATTCAAAGATATTGATGTAATGTAATGATTTAGGCGAGTGTTTACATTTCGAATAATGTCATTATTAAGATTTTAATGCATATTAGACAAACGAGCATCTTCACAAACTTACAAACGCATAGAATATTGTAACTTGTACTCACCAAGATAATCGATGTGGAGGTGGAAGCGATTGAAATCAAACGATTATGTGGCAGTCGGTCGAGTCAGGGAACCTGTTTCTCTTTGTCGAGGCAGGGAACCTGTTTCTCTTTGTCGACCAGTTTTATTTTTGACGTTGTAGTAGATCCTATCTGATTGGACAGACAAGACTTCTTTCTTTTTATGTACCGTGTCCTTTCAGGACGTAGGCTATTATGGCTCTCCACTTCTCTCTATCTTTGCATCTCAAAATAAGTTTCGTTCCTTTGCCACCTCCCGCAGACTACGTTCTGTCATCCACTTGCTTAAGCCCGCCAGGTATGTCATGCGTTGCTTTCCCTTATCTCTCTATCCCTCTTATTCGACCTATGAGTATCAGATTCTCCAGGCCCTCATTACTTGTCCCAGAAATTTCAGCTGTATAAGCTTCCTCCTTGTTTGCATCCTCTCCAAGACCTCATCATTGCTCAAACTCTCGTTCCATGATAACCTCAGCATCCTCTTGTAGAACAAATCTCCGTCGCCTCGAGTCTCTTCTTCATCTTTGAGGAGACTCCAACATTCGCTGCCATAAAGGAGGACAAATGTCACGTGACAGCCCAGTGCTATTTTCTTTGTTACCAAAGAAATCCTCCCGTCGCGAAATACACTGCTTAGCTTTTGGAATGCATCTTTGTCCATCCCAATACGTCTACGGATGTCAGCATCGCATTTATCGTGCTCGTCAAAACACTTCCCAGATATTTAAGTTTCCACACATGCTTGATTTAATGTCTCCAACCTGCAGATCGCATTTCGGTTGCATTCTTTTACTGGTGACCATGCATTTTGTCTTCTTTTAGTTTATGCTTAGTCCATTCTTCTCGCTCTCCTTCGCTATATTCTGTAGGATGTCTTGTAATTTTTTTCCCGTGTCTTCTATCAGAACTGTTTGATCTGTGTATCTTGTTGTTATAATTGTGGCCGCCAATTCTGAATCCCGGTAGGATTTTCAATTCTCTCAGAATTGCCTCGCTGCATAGTTTGAATAGATCCGGGGAGAAGACACATCCTTGCCTTACACCCCTATATATTTTTGTATATTCGCTGAACACGTTCTCTTTGCGCATGCATGATATTTTCTGCCAGTATAGGTTCTTGATTATTCTAATATCTTTCCGAATATATCAAGGTCGCTGATCAGTTCCAATAGATCCTTGTGTAGTCTATGAAAGGCATTCGACAAATTACGCCACAAGGATCTGCTCAGCAACCTTGATATATGACACTACAAAACATTTAAATGAGACCTCCTGGAAAGCTCAAAGGAAATCCCTTTCATCTTCCAGTTATGTTTTGTTAAGTCTGTTAGTCTGTTACTACGTTATACTGTTACTATTACAAGGGCAGTCGTTGGCTGTAAGCAATGAGTCTATTCGTCGCAATCTCAAACTATTATTATCCGCGATTGCAGTGACGTTCTGCTACAACAAGCAAGATATCTATATTTTTTCCTACTTTCACGTCGAGTTTCGGGTACAAGGCTCCTGAGTTGCCTAGCGGTCCGAGGTATTCCCTCCCCAATCCGTCAACATAAAAAATTATCTACGATTTTAATGTACGTGACACATGTCTGACCAATGAGAAATGACCCAAGCAAAAAATAAAAATAAAAACAAGTAAAATAATTTAATCCAAGCAAATGTTATACAAATTAGCAAACCCCTCCCACCATAACAATCGTTAGAATAGACGAAAAAGAATAAATAAGAATAAAAAATAAAAAATAAAAAAAATAAGTAAAAATGATAAATAAATTAAATAAAAAGATAAGTAAATAGTAAATAAATTAACAAAGCACTCCCGCCAAAATAACTGTTAGAATAGACTACAACAATCAATCCAAAAAAATGAACGAAAAAATAGCTATAATTACCTTCCCAGACCATAAAAATTACTATAAAAACAATTAGAACGCATCTAAAAAATTCTTACTACGTTACTTAAAAATCGAAAACCGAAAAAGAAAAAGTAAATATAAAATATATAAAATAAATATAAAATTAAAAAAAAAAACAGGTAAAATAAATTAATCTAAATAAATAAATAAATAATAAACAAATTAACAAACGGCTTCTGCCAAAATATCCGTAAGAATAGACTGAAAAGAATAAATAAAAATGAATAATCAAATAAATATTGTAAATAATAACAAACCACTCCCGTCAAAATAACCGTTAGAATAGACGACAACAATCAATCCAAAAACTGGACGAAAAAATAGCTTTAATTACCTTCCCAGACCAAAACAAACTACTAAATAAACGATGAGAACTCATCTAAAAAATTTTTACTACTTCACTAAAATATCGAAAACGGAAAAGAATAAATAAACATATATAAAATAAAAGTAGACAAAAAAAAAAACAAGTAAAATAAATAAATTCAAATAAATAAATAAACAAACCACTTCCGTCAATATAAACGCAAGAATAGACTACCCACAATGCACCATTGACCCGTATATAGAAATAGTGACTAAAAACCCCAACACATGTAGCCGGATGATTGCCTCTAACATAAAACAGTCTGTCGCCTCTGAGTGTTGACTTCAATCTTCACTTTTATATTTACATACATTCTGTCTCAGATATTAAGCACTTTATCCCATATATATAGCACACGTCAAAACTATATCGTCATATATATATATATATATATATATATATATATATATATATATATATATATATATTGCTAATTGATTCAATGTATGATTATCTCTTTATAATATAAAATATATGCTGCCTAATATAATACGTTTATGAAAACAATTGATCCGCAGTACGACATATCACTCGATTAATTGAACTGTGTACTTAGTTCATGCCACGTTAACTGGAAAACACGTACAACAAAAGAATTCGTGGATTTACCAAATTACAAAATTCCTATAAAAAAATCTCACTTGAAATATTAGAACTTTAGCGTTGCATCAATATTGTCTCTTTATAATACAAAATGTATACATACATACATATATATATATATATATATATATATATATATATATATATAGTCTAAATATATATATATACATATATATATATTCAAATAATAGGAAATAAGTCATATTTATAATTCAAAGTTCTATATTATAGTTTATACACACACACACATATATATATATATATATATATATATATATATATATATATATATATATATATATATATATATATATATAATCTTGCATTATTCTGTTTGAAATGGCGGAAAATATATATACAAATGACTGATATAATTGTTTTAAAATAGTTCTTCAAGTTTCTAAACGTTTTTGAGATATGGGTCATTGAATACCAACTGCATTTCAACGGTAATATTATGAACTGTGAAGTTATTTTTTTCATTGTAAACGCAACTACCCTGAATGATAAGCGGTTTTCTATCGTCTGATTGAGCATGTGCATCAAATAACAAATTAATATTAAAGCTATGATTATTTGAAACCATAAAAATTATGCTAGCATAACAAAGCAACATTTGGTCTAAAATTAGCAGATTTGGATTATTATATACACTGCAATAACATTAATCAAAACATTAAATATATATGACGTCTGCATGAATGAGAAGATCAAATGAGCGGGAAGGGCCAACACAACACCGCCAACTCAACAGCGCTGACTAATAATTAATAATAAATTAATTTTATTCGGTTATAAACAAATTATATTTTTTTCTGGTGCTGATTTGTCTCGGTCATGAGTTCGGCAGGTGTTGAGTCGGCGGTGTTGAGCAGGTGTTGCTGAGTTTTTCTGCACCCCAAAATTATTATAACAACATATAATGGATATCAACATAAAGTCCTCTATTCTAACCCAGATTCTCATTCACAATAGATTTAAGTAATGCATAACTGTTTCTATACTATACCTTTTATATTTCAAATTGTACAAGTTGGTGCAAGTATTGTTAATACAGCGTACCAAGTAACCCAAATTTCAGTGTACCAACCAGTCATTCCCAAACAGATTTGTTTACATTGCATTCCAAGAAAAATAATTATGAGAGAAGTTGACTGAAATGCTTTATATATACTGTTTATTACTTACTTATTCAAACATAAACTACACATTCATCAACATCACATTACAACATGACTTTTGTCAAAGTGAAAAAAAATTACGTAACAGACATTGGGAAACATTTCATGTTCACTGTACATGTCACTTCCTTTTCCGCCTGCTCTTCGTTCAGTTAATAAAAGTAAAAGCTGATTATATGATTTGCATGAATGAGCACCAACAACCACTTGTTAAACAACTGGTTACCATTTTAGCCCGAAGTTACAAAACAATTTTCATTAGTAGTACTTACTTCAGAGCCCGCGTTAATTTGAATTTTGATTGCGGAAGATTATTTCATAAAATTAAGTTAAAAGTAGGGCCTACAGGTGTTTGGAAAAATTAAGCAGATCAATCTGTTGAATGTAGCAATGCTCCCCGATGTGTATATTTACATACGTGTTTCTCTAAAGATATATATTTAAATATATTTAATATTGATAGATTAATTTATTTATATAATATTTTTTATTTCTGAATTATTTATTTACTTATATATGTGACGCCTGCATGAATGAGAAGATCAAATCAGCCAACACAACACCGCCAACAGCGCCAAGATGTGTTGTTTTTTTATCAATCTTTACGTATAGTAGCATATATATATATCGTTAGCTAGGTAGAGAGCTAGCTTGCTCTCTCAGTCTATCTATCTATCTATCTATCTATCTATCTATCTATCTATCTATTTATCTCAGTCAGTTCATATCTCTATGTACGTCTCTGTCTAACTATTTCAGTCTGTTCATAAATCTAGCTATCTACTAGCTAGCTAATCCAGTCTCAATCTGTCTATCTATCTATCTATCTATCTATCTATCTATCTATCTATCTATCTATCTATTTCATTTTTTCATATCTATATGTCTATCTTATTGTTTAACTTTCCTCTCTGTCTCACCATTCTTTCTTTTACTCTCTTTCTCATTCGTTTTCTGTCACTTGCATTTTTCGTTAAATTCTTTCAATCCGTGGATCGACTTTATACTTAATATTTTCCTTTCATGTATATAAGGATCTATCTACGCGATGTGTCATCCATCTATTAATTATCACCTATCTTTATTCCTAAACTTAGCCTTCTATCTCGTTGTTATCCTTACTATAAACCAAATACTCCTCCCATCAATGCATAGCTTAACGCAAAATCCACGCCTATCGCTACAGGTAAAAAAATAAAAAAAATATATAAAGGAAAATATAAATAAATGTGTGGGGAAGTAAGTCTTCGTTTAAAAAATGGAGACATTAATCATACAATGAAATTGCCGCCTCTCCAGGCAGAATATAAAATAACACTAAACGCCCCTCATTTTTTCCCTTAGATTCTGTGTTTATTTCGGAATAAAAAAAATGGGAAAAGAAAAATAAATAAATAGATGGCTTTCGCCTGGGAGCCAGGAAAGTCTTTGGTTGATTAAACCGAAGAATAAGCAAAGATTAGATAGCAAACCAACGAGGACTTCTTGGTTTCCAGGCGACAAGAAAATAAATAATAGTTAGCCCCTAGCGACTAAGGTAAAATAATAATAAAATAACACAAGTGCGCATGCGTAAAGATTCATACACTTAACATATAAAGGCGAACTCTTACAAAACCAATGGAACTCTCTAACTTTATTTTCTCTATCCACACACACACACACACACACACACAAAACACACACACGCAAACACACACACACACACACACACACACACACACACACATATATATATATATATATATATATATATATATATATATATATATATATATATTTTTTCTCAGAAATGCACAAAGTTAAATATTTGGGGATTCAATAGAGATAGAGAAAGATTCTGTTGCGCCAAACACCCTCTTAATGATAGACTGCTTCTCATTTTTTCAAAGCAACTTTTGATAATTTTTTACAAAGTCGCCTCTGGAAAATACTCAAAATTCTTTTTTTTTTCTCCAATGAAGCTAATTTTCATTATATGAGTAGAATAGTTTTCTTTTTTTTTGTTTTTTGTTTGTTCTTTTTAAGTTATTCTAGCTGAAAATATTTTGCAAGAAAATATTTTCTAGGAAAATAGTTCCCAGAAATTATCACCCAGTAATTTATAACACTCCTAAAAATTTGATTTTTCGCCCTTTGTTTCCATTATTATTAATTTTTTTTTAGAGAATACACATTTCTTCCCTAAATTAATGGCAAACTGTTCACCTGCTAGTTTTTAGTACAATCACACTGTTATAAAATATGCAACATCTGAATAGCCTGATTGATTTAGTTTGTATTTAGAGCTTATGGAGAGAAATTATTTTTAGATTGTAAGATTTTTTAACAAAATAATAATATTACGAATAAAAGTCATATTAATTTACCCATAGCTGGAGGAAAAGTGTTGCTTTCCCAAAGGTATTTTTGCATAAGCGGATATAAGTACTTCGAGTGGAATTGGAGATCGGCTTTCTGACTTATCCATTACGTAACCCGTAAATCTAAGCTTAAAATACCCGGTGTTTCCAAACGGCCATCCTTCTCAGTAATGACCAGACACGGTGTCTAAACGTTATATGTTCGTAAACCAAATGAATACATACGCATTCACATATTGTCAGTCAGTTAAGTGTCATATGTTATACACGCTTGGATGATCATATCTTTTGATTCATGATTGACTAGGCAGAATATCTTCCCGCAGCATGTTACTAATTCTTTCTGCGGTAGACCGGTTGCCAACCAAGACTGTAAGACCCAGTTTGACCTACTATTCAACCCATAGCTAGAGGGAGGGAAGGGATGGATTTATACCTTTCCTAAGGGATTTTGCATGTATATGAATGTAAAAAAAAACACGGCTGGAAATCGAACTCGTTTCTAGGTTTTCTCATTCCGAGCCATCATCCATCGCAGTACAAGAAACATCTACATATTACGTAGTGTAAAAACGCGTATGAAATTGAAGATAGACATAACATTTAATATTAGGGAAAATTGAACCAATAAGACTAGTTCGAATTTTGGTGGATACTGTTTATATTAACTTGGCACTAATGCCTATGTTAATACGTTTAAAAACAACTTCAACCAAGATCAGCCTAGTCAAAAAGTAATTTGACTGGGCAGATCTCAGGTTTAAGCTGTTTATGGCATATCTAAAAATTTATCACAGGGGAGTGTATATGCATGAATACTTGAAACTGTGTCAACACGAACAAAGTGCAATTAAATCCAGCTACCTTCTCATATATATATATATATATATATATATATATATATATATATATATGTTATAACAATTGTTGTCTTTTCAAATATATTCATAAATCCATAAGCTTATAATAGTCATCCGTGAAATAGAACAACAATAGAACAATAATAACTGAAAAAAAATACATTTAAAATGCCGTCATGTATAAAAACATAGAACAACAGAAAAAAAAAACTTAGTTATGAAAGAAAATGAGAAATAAAAGTAAGGAAAATGAACTTTAATAAACAAGAGACAAAAAAGGGAAATAAAATAAAAAAAATAAACTAGATTAACTGCAAATAACAAAAGATATTAGATAAAAATGAAATAAAATACCAAGAGAAGGAGACAAAGAATACAAAGATTTCTCACCGGAGGAAAATTAAAGAAAAATGAAAACTACAAGGAGGAAATTATACATAGTCGTTTAAACGAGCGAAAATATAAGAAGCGAGACAATAAATAAAATCCATGAACGAATAACAATAAAAAAGAGAATAAAATGGAGAGAAGGAAATCAGAACAAAAAATCAGAACAAAATGGAGGATAAAAAAGGATCTTACAAATGAGAAACAATATTAAGCAACGAAGATAAAATAATAAAAGGTCGATCATACGAGGTAAAATGACGGTTATGAAATTCAAAAATCCATGAAAACGCAGAGAAAGTAATACCGACGAAAAACGGAAGAAAAAGAAAATTGAAATGTAACAAAATGAAGATCCCAACTAAAGGAAATACATAATATGCCTTCATGCACAAACATATTTCGCTATTATCATATCTGGCAGATTGAGGGCACATGAATTATATCTTTCTAAGATTTTTTATCCAGTTCGACCTTATATGAGTCAAGATATCGGACTTTGATTAAATAAGTATTGTTGTATCTCGATCTGAATTTACTTAGTCTTCTTTTTGGCCAGGTGTATATCCTTGAAGATAAAAGATGAGCCATATATTAATTATTGTTATGTTACATCTCCATCTGAATTTAGTTAGATCTCTTTTTTGACCTTGGAGACATGAGTTCTATTTTTTAAATTATAGTATGCCCAAATGCTTCAGTGATTTGCTCTTATTTCTATCAATCACATTTTGTAGTTTAAATTCTTCAATTTTTGTTCGTGATATTCACAATAGTCCGTAGTGTAGTCACTAGGTCTGTAGTTACTGTTTATTTGCTCGGCACTGCCAGGTCTTGGTCATATGATCTGCAATCTATGCCCGCAGGTTACATCACCTGGTTAATACCTCCTTCAAGAATTTAATTATCGTGGCTCATATGTTCTTGGTCAATATATGCCCTCGAGTGAGTCGACTGCTGAGGAATGGGCGTTTTTTTTTGTTTGTTTTTTTTTTATTAATTTCGCGAATATAACTGGTCATAACATTTTCCCTGGAAATAGCGATAGAGTAGTGATAGGATGATGACATAGCGTGTGTAAGAAAAGGGTTGCAGGGAAGAAAACAATATATCACCTCACAAGGTTGCGGAAACGCCTTTGAACCCTGTCAAGACTGGAAGGTAAATATTACTCAGCTCCAACCTAGATATAAAATGTAATATTTTTATCTTGATCTGACTCTTGTGAAGATAAAGCATGACAGGTGCAGAGTCAGGTACACTATAGAGCGGTATGAGGGACCGACCATTTTTCCAGTATCTTTGAGGATCATCGTACATAGGAGTTCCACTTGAAGTTTGAGGATACATTGAGTAACAATAGACGTTCAAAACAAAGTTTCTCTTAGATAGATAGATAGATAGATAGATAGATATGAATAGTCTGCGACATATATATATATATATATATATATATATATATATATATATAGATAGATAGATAGATAGATAGATAGATATGAACAGTCTGCGATAGATAGATAGACAGATAGATAGACAGACAGACAGACAGACCGACAATTAAATAGACAGACAGAAAGACAGACAGACAAGCAGACAGACAGACAAACTTATAGATAGATAGACAGATAGATAGATATGAACAGTTTGCGATAGATAGATAGATAGATAGATAGATAGATAGATAGATAGACAAGTAGATAGACATGCAGAAAGACAGACAGACAAGCAGATAGATAGATAGATAGATAGATAGATAGATAGATAGATAGGCAGTCAGATAGATAGATAGATAGATAGATAGATAGATAGATAGACAGACAGACAGACAGAGAGACAAGCAGATAGACAGACAGAAAGACAGACAGACAAGCAGATAGATAGATAGATAGATAGATAGATAGATAGATAGATAGATAGATAGATAGATAGATAGATTGAGAGAGAGTATGAGTGAGAGAGAGAGGGAGAAGAAAATGGATATAGAAATATCGTGAGACATATATGAGGTGGAATGGGTGAGAAATAGGAAAAAAGCGAAGTAAAATGAACCAAACACATTTTGATTTCATTTAACCAATTAATCGTTCGAGAAAAAAAATGATCGAGGTATGATGATTGTTTCTTCTCCGTTTTCTTGTCTTTCTCTCTATTTCACTCTCTCTTACATCTATCTTATGTGTAAGTGTGATGTGAGAGTCTTGCGAGACCACGTTTATAAAGACAGAGAGATAGATGGAGAGAAGTGAAGAGAGGAAGAACGTCTGTTTGAATGGGGAAGAGGCAGAGTGAATGAATGAGAGAGATGAGTGTGTAAATTACCGCAAGGTAGTCAGCGAGTAAGGGAGTAACAGTAAGAGAGAAAGAGAGAGGAAAAACAAGAGTGAGTGGTTTGAAGTAATTTGTGAAAAAAACGAAATGAAAGAAAAATTGTTAGTTTTTATAAACTCGGAAAGTGCTCTCTTCTCTCACACAAACAAACTACGCGTCTTGGGTAAGACGATAAACTACATCCGTTTCCTGGGTAAGACGATAAACTACATCTGACAGCAAGGCCTTTGATCAGGAGGTTTTAAGGATCGTAGAACCACCTTTTAATTGCTGGTGTTCCCAGGTGCACCTTGACCCGGGGTGGTAGTACATGTTCGGGTCCTAGCTATGGGCATATAGTTAACCCACAAACTGTGGTCAAAACACTATGAAAGTGTAAAAATAGCTTTTAATACCAGTAATATATTTTGGAACAATTATTATCAACAATAAATTTTCGAAGAAAAATTATTACCAGCAATACATTATTAATAGCAATACCTTTTTGGAAAAAATATTATCAGCAATATATTTTTGAAGAAAAAAATATTACCAGCAATATATTTTTGTAAATGAAAATATTACCAGAAATACATTTTTGGGAAAGATATTACTAGAAATATTTACTGAAAAAAATATTACCAGCAACAAAAATAATGCCGCCATTAAATAAACCATTAAGTTTGATATGCCATAAACCAAACCAAACCAAACACACTATAACCTAAAATTTAAAGAATAAGCTCAACATTCATATACTGAATACATTTAAACTTTACTATCGCTGGGATATTTCTACAATTCGCTGACGCCTGTTGAAATCCTTAAAGGATTCAGTATTGTTGAAGTCATCACTAACGTTTTTGTCGAGATTTACAAACTTTAAGTTACGTTCAATTTCCCAAACTAAGCGATGAAATTTTAATAAGCTGATTTATTTGGTAAAATACTTTGACAAAAATCCTACTTCGGGGTTTTTACGCACCCTAGTAAACTGTATTTTGTAACCCCTCACATGTTTACACTTCTCTCCAAAATTTGGTTTCGATCTCTCATTGGATAGCTATTTTAGAGTGTGCGACAGACGGATTAACGGAAGTCACAGATTTTTTTAATATATTTATTATTATTATTATTATTAGTAGTAGTAGTAGTAGTAGTAGTCGTTATAGTAGTAGTATTTGATTCTAAGCTAAGCTTTATTCTGTTTATTGAAAAGTAAACTCTGTAGCAGTAGAGGGCAAATTAGTTCGTAAATTAAGGTGAAGTTTCTTCTGATGTCGATGTATCTATGCTATGTCTATGTGAAAGAATCATTGTATTTACTGAAGTCATATATTTATATATATATATTTAATAAATTTATTTTAAGACTGGACCACATTAATAGAGCATTTGATGGCAATCTACAAAAATCTCCAGTATATCTAGAGTGCCGATCGATCTTTGACAGGCATGCTTCGAGAAAATAAAAGGAAAACACGAGAGCTCTTTATTCATAATCATTTTTCAATTCAATAGATTCTGGCATTAAAAAAAAAAAAACATAGTCATTATATGGTACTTCCCAGACATGGTAAAATGCATTTTTACAAATTTGAGTTCATTTTTAGAAATCATTACAGATGTAATTCTTGAAGAATAGCCTTGCAAACTTCAGCCTCCACATCGTTTACAGATTGAGAATTTTGTAAAAAAAAAACTCTATACTTATGCCCAGAATTGTTCATGTTGATGTTTCTAGGCCCAATTTTAACCATATATTCTATCTGACAAGTGCCAATAATCTGAATTGACTATATTTAGATTCGTCCTAAAGTCTGTGTTAAAATTAGATTAATCTGTCCTTAGATGAATAACATCGAAATAAATATCACAAGCAATAAAATCATGAAATATATTGTAAATTGGGCAACGCTGGAGAGGATAAAAGAATAATAAAAGAAACAATCAAGGGAGAAAACCAAAGGAAAAAGAAATAAAAAAAATGTACATATGAGGATCGAAACAAGAAAGTTAAGAATCAAAACAAACATTAGCAATTATTCATAAATTAATGGATAGATAGATAATGTAGAAATACATACTGCAGTTAGCACCGTGATTTTTCGGCATATAAAACGCACATATGTATACGACACACCATTTTGTTGAGGATGAACTTTTAGCTAAAAAAAAAACAAACAAAACCTGCGGTTATATTTGAATGATTTTTAGTGAGAAATAGCCAATCTGATACGTTAAATATTAATATATACAGACTTTTCATTTTATGTGTGAGGAGATGATGAGTGTAAGTGGATACGCTATAAACGTTGCGTTTCGCCCAAAGTTTGTTGACTTCAGAAGAAGAGTGAAAGGCGAAACTTTGTGTAAAGGTAATGCATTGAGATTTTCGAGGATAATATGTACCATAAACAGAATTATCTTTTCAAATCTGACGATAAGGAAAAAGAAATACATTTTTGTTTGTTTATTTGCCAATTATTTATATATATATATATATATATATATATATATATATATATATATATATATATATATATATATCTCCTGATGACACATCGCTAGACGATTGATTTTAGCATGAAAAAGACTGTAGCATCTGGGTCCTGACTTCAATGTCCACTTTTATATTTATATGCGATCTATCACTGATATTGAGTACATTAGCTCATAAAGATGACATACCTTAAAATATATTTTTTATCAAATATATATATATATATATATATGTGTGTGTGTGTGTGCGTGGGTGTGGTGTGTTTGTTGCACCCGTTGATGTCTGTTAAAGTTTACTGATACCCGAAATTGTTTTCATTTATTATACATGCATGCATATATATATATATATATATATATATGTGTGTGTGTGTGTGTGTGTGTGTGTGTACGAGTGGATTCCTGTAATGTATAAGTGTAAGAGATATATGAAAAAATACCGGTGAAGCAGACATTGGAAAATTACAAAAAATAACGGTCCCATTTCAAGAAAAACCCTAGGGCATATACAAAGTCACCTGAAGAGTTTTACACATAAATGATAGAGTCATAAATCCGTATCACCTTTGCATATGGTCCATTCGTGTTGAATTTTCGAATAATTACTTATTCTCACAAAACACATACACGGGCATATATTTAATTCCCAGCTAGATACTATTTTATCAAACCAATTCTCTATCTGTTTATTTCTCTTATATATATATATATATATATATATATATATATATATATATATATGTGTGTGTGTGTGTGTCATTGTGAGTGTGTGTGTGAGTGTGTAATTCAGTCAGACTAACGCATCCATATAGAAACTGAAAATACGTATACGAATCTGCAAGAATATCCAAAAGATACTGACTAGAATGAGTATATATATATATATATATATATATATATATATATATATATATATATATATATATATAAACAATTGGTTTATTGAAATAGCACATACCTGCGAGCTAAAAAAGGTATTGAACCCTACTATTAGTGGAGGTAGTTCGCTTCGTTTTGTGTCACCCTATCTTAGGTCTCCGTTGCAATTAGACATTATATTTTTCTCTCGTCTCTTTCCAAAGTTGATTTTGCCTGGAAGATACAAGACATCTTCTTTTTCTGTCGTCCCACTTCCGGTGGCCATTCGTTGAAAGACCGTCTTTTGAGATACCCAGTTATAGACATTCAAACCTCGACGATTATTTTGGGAGAAATGGATGTGATAAGACGTGGCACGCTGTAAAAATCTATCTATCTACAGGGAGTATGTTTGTCAGGGATTTCATTTATATGTAACTTCATGTGCATTGACACGTAAACACGCACACCCTCTGTTAAACACACACACATACATACATACATACATACATACATACATACATACATACATACATACATATGTATGCATATATGAGGGTGATGAAACGTTCTCGGCCTGACCAAGTATAATTTTTTTCCCAAACTGTTATTTTTTGCCATTTAGTCAGATTTGTGTAAGTCGGTCGGGCTAGAGGAATTTTCGATATTCCATTGTAACGAGAAACACAGAAGAAAGATGGAGAGAATACGAAGCAGTGAGAAAGGATGGGAAAGGAAGCGGTGGATCATGGGTTGACTATAACTAAGTTAGAAGTCACAGAATATATAGAAGTAAAAAAAGCAGAACAAAAAACAGGAGTAAAAGGACTAGAAGAAAATAATAAAAAACCTATGAAGAATTGTCGATAAAAGATAAATGATAAAAATAATACGAAAACAAAGTATATGTACATCGGGAGCAGTGATTCGTCTCAGTAAGAACACATTTTAAAGCAATAAAAAGCGATTAAGAGTTTAAGGGAGAGAAAATGAAACGTTAGGTGTTAGGTGAAGATAGAAAGAAAATCAAACGGATGGAAGTGAATGATAAAAAAATAATAGAGAATTAAGTAAGTAACAAACAAAAATGAAACAAAGAATAAAAATAATATTAAAACAAAGAAAATAAGATTTCGGACAATATGCCAAAAAAAAAGAAAAAGAAAAGAGAATCAAATAAGAAATAATATATATGAAATCTAAGTAATAATATCAAAGATCTATACCCTTAAAAAGCGGGAAAATAGTGCGTCAGCGTGCACTAGAAAATGGACAAAAACGGAGATAATTTCTTTTGTATGTATGTATGTATATATAGCTGGCTACTCGTATTCGAGGAAACCTGTCTACTAGGGTGGCTAGCCAACCCCAATCCCCCAGGGGCATTTGTTTTTATTCAACATCCACAGAACCCGCCTGTGGTTTATACTGCAGACCTTAGTTACAGTTTCTGGGAAAGAACGTATTATCTAGCGTAATCAAAAATTGGAACAAGGCCAGCAAGCTCAAGCACTCAGCCACCAATTTTGTTGTCTACCCAATTTCACTCACAAGGCTTGGGTCAACCCGTGGTATGGTTTTCAGGCACTTTCCATATGTGCCGCACTCGCTTGGATCGACCTCTTCAGTCCGATAACACCAGGAAGTTTTCTTCCTGACAAACCGACCATGGCGTGATTCGAACCCGGGTCTTATAGTCAGAATGCGAACATGCTCATATTAAATTCTTATAAAAAATGAAAAAAAAATGCGGTATTTAATGTTATTTTTATTTTCATTATATCTACTAAATTATATTTTAACTAAAGACGCGTAAGACACATGATAGGTTCTTGAAGTTAATATTTTTTTTTTTTCAAAATGATTCTCCTTGAAATTTTCCATCCTCAGTGGATTTGGGTATTCTTTGCACAAAGTCACTAAAGTTTTTACTTATTTTCTCTGATATATATATATATATATATATATATATATATATATATATATATATATATATATATATATATATATATATATATATATATATATATATATATATATATATATATAGCAATGTAATTGGTTTGTTCTTCTAGATTATATACAGACAAGTAAAATACTTCAAGAATTTAACTCAATTAGAGAAACCTAGTAAATTGTAACCTCATGATTCTTGGAGTTGACAATTTGTCATACTAAATAGTCATGAATGAATAATACCGACATCTTTAGTGGAAATGGATTTAAAGCATAAATGGATGATATCTGCTGATCTCCAATAAATTATCAAATTAAAATGGCTGCTGTTTAAGGGTTAATCGAAAAAGAAAAGCTGACAAAGAGAATAAATAAGGAATAAAATGTTATTATAAGAGAGAAAATTAAACATTGCTGAGAATAATGATGATATACAACGAAAGGGTGTAACAACTAAAATGTAGATTAATTGAAATAAACTGAATGAAGTGAAACATGAGTGAAAAGTAAGAAATAATATTAAAAGGAAATAACAAAAAGAAATCGGATAAAGAAGAAGCTGAAGGAATGTGAAACAAAATGGAATAACGAATGAAAATAAGGGTGAAAAAATATAATTGATTTCAGGAAGAGAATAATGAAAAATCTATACAATGAAAGATAAAGAAATGCAAAGCAATTATAACCTATTAGAAGAAGAAAGAAAACTAGGTTACAGCAGATAGAATTTAAAAAAAGAAAAGGAAATGAACTTTAATAAACAAGACACAGAAAACGGAAATAAAATTAGAAATAAACTAGATTAACTGCAAATAACAAAAGATATTAGAAAAAAATTAAATAAATACCAAGAGAAGGAGATAAAGACTACAAAGAGGTTTCAGTGAAGGAAAATTAAAATAGAAATGAAAACTAAAAGAAGGAAATTATATATAGTCGTTTACACGAGAAAATATAAGAGGCTAGACAATAAAGAAAATCTACAAATATAAGAATAAAAAAGAGAATAAATTGGAGAGAAAGAAATCAAACCAAAAAATATGATCAAAAATAGAGGATAAAAGAAGAATCTTAAAAGAGAGAAAGAAAATTAAGCAACAAATATAAGATAATAAAAATTCGATCATTCGAGACAAAATGGCGCTTATGAACTAAAAAAAACACAAGAAAACGGAAAGAAAGAAATAAGGAAGAAAAAGAGAAAAAAAGACAAAATTGGAAGGTAATAAAATGAAAGATCCAATATAAAAATAAATAATATTAAGTAGATTATAAGAGATAAAATGAAACATGCTGGATAAAGAATCCATTTGAATGAAATTAAAAGTAAAAATAGGATGAGAGGAAGGAAAATGAAAAGTATGAAAGAAAAAAGAAATAAAATCTAAACAAAGAAATGAAGTGAAATTGAAATGTGTTTGACAAGATAGAACGAGAAACAAATTGAAGAAATAAAGAGTGAAAAGGAGATTTAAAACGACACTTAAAAACGTGTAAGACAAAAAAGAAGGAAAACTTACATGAAAAACAATAAAAAATGAAATGCAAGGACACGAAATTACGCGGGAAAGAAAGTAAATCAAATACAGAAAATAAAAAATAAAAAAGCATCTAAATCGTGGAGGGAAAAGAAACTTTTTAAGGGAAAAGTGTAAATAAAAATAACAAATAATAAAGAAGTAAGAAAGAAATGAAAAACATAATGGATTTGACAAAATAAGAGTAAAATGGAGAAAGAATTTCATGAATGAGGAAGAGAAAGAATTAAAAAAAGGGAAAACTGAAAGATGAAAAAGTGATTAAAAAAGAAAATGAAAAATATAAAATAGGTACAAAGATAAATTATCAAGAAAGAAAAGGATATTAAAGAAAAAACAAATAATATAAACTGGACAAAAATGAAAAAAAAAGAAGAGAAGAAAACAAGGATAACATCAAAATCAAAATGAGACAGAAAAAAGGAGTTAAGAAAATTCAAAGGATATTAATGTAAAGAAAATAAAAAAAAAATTGCAAGAACATACAAGAAAATATAGATTAAAGGCATTTAAATGAAACTTAAGACAATAATACAAAGAACCAAAATGCTTAACTCAGGAAAATCAAAAAGAAACGAAATCTAAATAATAATCCAAATAATAATCCAAATATTAATCCAAATAATAATCCAAATAATAATCCAAATATTAATACAAATAATAATAATCCAAATATCATTTCAAATAATAATCCAAATATTAATCCAAATATTAATGCAAATAATAATCCAAATAATAATCCAAATAGACTCTTAAATAATAAAAATAACTCCAATAAAGATATACGTGATTCATTTTTGTTGGACAAGAAATATCTAAAGAAATAATTTTTGAAGAATTTTAAAATGTGGAAATGTTTGTATTCAGAATCTTATTATATTTTAACCGTTCTTTTTTAACTTAGTAATTTTTTATCACAATTGTTTTTGTCTAATTCACTTCGAAGGTTAAAATAAGGATCGTGGAATTAAAAGTAAATTTGTAAATAACGAATATCGAACACACATGCCACATTCAGAAAGCACATCTTTCATAGAAGAAACTTTAACTATCTAAGTCGACCAAACAAGAAAATAATTTACTATTGAGCAAAACATTTATATTTTCCACTTCAAACTTCAAATATTATTTCAGTTTTTAAAGAATATTTCTATTTCATAATTAATCTTATGTACGGTATTTTTTTTTATATATAAATTGTCCATGAATATTTTTCGTTTTCTTCTTTAAAGCTTCTGAATTTCCTTCATGCAACAGTTTCAGTTTTTCATTTTTATTCTTCTTTCCTTTTTTAATTATATTACACAGCTTTGCAGAATACACTGAATACTTTTATAAGTTGTTTCCCAAATTCTTCATGACTTCTCTTTATCTATTTCGGTATTAAAATGAAAAGCAATACAGTATGAATATTTGAAATCTAGGGGTAGCAATATGGCAGTAGATTTATGGCTCATCAAGTCATTTGCTTTCAATGAGTAACTTGGTTAAGGCGCCGTCGATATTGGGTCTGCTTCATGAAAAAATTATGATAGGGTTTGAAAATACGCTGCACTTGTAAAATTTCTCACTCTGGCACAATAATTGCTGGATCGAATTTTGCTCTTGAGAACAAACATTATCGTGCAGTAAAATTACCAGTTACCCAGAAAAAGTTGTGTGTTTTTTATTTCATTTTCCATAAGACATTCAAACGAGCCAGTTGTTCAGTGCTGTATTACTGGGTAATTGCTAGTCCAGCTTCCATAAATTTGAAATCTTAATTTTGAATCTCATTAAACACAAATATTTTCCGCTAGGAAATGATATTTAACATGTTACAAGCCTTACGGTATTTTACCTCCATTTACTTTGCTTGGATTTGGGTAATTTCAATAGCCTAAAAGTGTATTATTACTAGGTAATTGCTAGTCTAGTTTCAAATAAAAAATTCTCTTTGAATCTTACTAAACATAAATATTTTTCCACTCAGAAGTCGTATTTACGATACTACAAGCTTTACTGGATTTTACTACCATTTTCTTAGATTTGGTTAATTTCAATAATAATACAATATCCTAAAATATGAACGCATATTCAATACCAGGACCGAGTTGTACAAGCTCTGACTAAGTGGACATAGGGATAAAGGAGTAATACTAAGAAACAAAACGATCTATCACATGGACAGAAGAATGAAGACTACAGATTAACTTAAATGTTCAATACGAAATTTTCTGAATGTTATCCACTTCGATAAATATCCAAATAAACCTGGGGATTACGATTGTTGTGATAATAAGAACGAAGAGGAGGGAATTAGTCGAAATATAAATAATGTAAATTGTCCAGTTAAGTCATTTTGACAAAGTAATAGAGGCCCTTATCAAATGTGTATGACTTTCTTTCAGATAAACAATATGGCTTTTACTTCTTTAGGTCAATCGTCGATATGTTAATAATTATTAAGAGTCGGTCACGCTTTAAATTAGAACGGTTTTAGTGTTAGACTTCGTCTTTATGTACCGTGTCCCTTCATGACGTAGGAGATCAGGGCTCTCCACAACTTCCTATCCATCGTAGTTCTTAATAAATTTCGTTTTCTGTTATTTCTTCTAAACCCAGTTCCGTCATCAATTTACTCAAGCTTACTAAGTCTGTTAAATGATATATATAACGTAACAGTTCAATTTCTATTCATATAGTTTCTTTTCTTGTCTGTGGAAATCTGTGACGATTTCAAATTTCCCTACCATCCCTACTATCCCACGATCTTCAAAATTTTAAATGAAACATCAGTCGCCATCTTCTATCGTTCTGGGTCCTTTTCTTTTATTATCCTTTCTTCACACAAATGTAGGTTCATTTTCTTTCACTCTTAGTAAACCCTTGCCTCTTCGTGGCATTATTGCCTTGCTTGGAGTAAGATGATTAAAAAAAAATATTGAATTTATTAATAAATTATTTTATTTAATCACCAATGAATGTCTACTCCCCAAATTACTTTTTGACTGAACTAAGCAAATAGAACAATGAGTAGAGCCCATCTGAACATTTGTTACGAAAATAGCAATAGCGTAGCGATTGGTTAGCGATGTTATCTATTTGACTCTCGATTGGAAAATACGTCAACCTCTACAAAATCACATAACATTTTTTTTGACTCTGCCAAGATTGAAAACGAGGCTTGGGCAACTAAAAATGGTGGCAATACAACATATCTTTCTAATCTGAAGATTTTTAGGATGAGTATCAACATATGTTTCTCATCTCATTTGCAAGAATAAAACATGGCAGATGGAGTCAGGTACATTTTGGAGCCGTAGAGAGAGTCAACTATTTTCCTTGCATCTTTAATAACTGATTCTAAAATCCATCCAACAGTACTAATAGTTGTTCAGTGAATGAATGCCTAATACCTCCTTATAAGGAAATGGCTAATATTATCAATATTACAATCACAAAATTTGACTCAGATAACTGGGTATTTTTAAATTTTATTTTCTGTTTTAAGTGCTCACAAAAGAAGCTTATGGGCTATAGATTTCTAGTCTGAAAACTAAAAATAATTTGCAACCAGGACCAGATACGCAACATTTAAAAGAGAAGAGAAAACTTGAGTTCTTTCTGTGAGCCTGCTAAGAACACTATCATCAGACGTTCATGAATTACACTCTAATAAGTTTCAACATCTAGTCTACAATTTCTGGTGCAATTAAAACGTTTCTAAAGTATGAAATTTTATAGCGATGACTTCTTTTTTTATCATTTCATCCCAAGCAAGGCAATGAGGTCACTAAGACGAAAGAGATTATTAGGTGTTAAAGAATATGAGAAAAATAAAATCAGTATTATTGTTATGGTCCGATCCCTTGTACCACGGTGATAGTCCTAGGTAGAACCAATAAAGATGAACGCGAACACTGGTATGGAATAACACAGATATATTACAAACAGGAATATATACAGAGAAGTAGAAGTGTTCGTATAAACAATCAGGTTTAGTAGAGAGATCAATGTCGTCTCGACCAGTATCACTATTCCAATGTCTTGTAGTAATTGTCTGAACGCGACTCTGTTTCGGACTGCCTCTGGCACGACGCTTGACTCGACTTGAACTACTGAGTGAGGCGCAGTATTTATTAAGTATGAAATAGTTCATTATTATTATTATGGTTAAGATCCCATAACAATTATGTAGAGCGGGCAAAAAATAAAGGAACATGAATTAAGAAGACGGAATATAACGATTGAAATTGCATTTAAATTTTTCAAGATCAAAGTTGACTGGAAATCAAGAAGACTCAACAACCTCCTCTTTCTGTCTATATTTCTGTGATGAGGTATTTTAACTATTTTCACAATTTATATTGTTCGGGTGTTGTCCTCGTATTTATTGTCATATTCACGACGTTTCGGCCGTTATACACGCGGGTCTTCTTCAGTTAATATACGTTGGAATTTCGAACCGAATCCTTTATTTCGTCCACCGCGGTATATTGTTCCTAAAACTACGTGACCAAGTGGATAAAAAAAAGTTGCTTAAAAGTAATCCAGTGACTTGACCCAAAGAGTTATGGCTTTAACTCTGCCAGAGTAGACGTGATAAAAAACTTGAAGGGTTGAATTCCTTAAGGGAAATGATAGAAACTGAGATATCCACAAAAGGCATGCCATGTGGAACTAGAACACTCTACCCCGGTGGACGAAATAAATGCTTCGGTTCGTATTTCTAACGTATATCACTTGAAGAAGGCGGGAGTATCCAACGGCCGAAACGTTGTGATTATGGCAATAAAGTCCGAACAATGTAAATATTGCAAATAACCTATTCTTACTATTTTCTAATGTAGAAAATTCAAGATATATCTTCTCACGATTACGGCCTTGATACCTCTATGTAAATATAAATATAGTTTATCTCTGTAAATATTTTTACGACATCTGCCTCACAGCAGTGTTTAGTTAAGTCTAGTTTCGTGATTCTTAGGATGAGCCGAATAGTTTTTGATACATATCAGTCTAAAAAGCTTAGAAAATGAATTTTATTACTATCGCCAGAAATTGTAGTTCAGTCTTATATACCCAGATTTCCTAACACAGATTTTAAAGTTTGCAAGATTTATCTCACATGAAATGTTAGAGCCACACAGTCTTCTTCTCAATCATCCCTTGTGCTGAATGTAACTTGGTAGTATCCACTATATACGTCTCTTTGCGTTATTGTATAAACAAAAAACATACAGAATAAGTATTCCAACACTGTTCTTGTAAAAATAATCTTATTTAGCCAGATATATTAAAAAAGATCTTTCAGTTAAAAAAAAAAAAGAATTTCGAAATATTGTAGATTTTTTTAATAACTGTAATTTCTTAGCAGATGACATGCTCCGCTAAATACACAAAAGGAAAGAAAAGAATGAAACAAAGGTAATTAGCATAGGCAGTTGATTTTTTTTCCTTCAATTCATGTCAGACGCCAATAATACAACCACTGTACGACGAAAATCACGTTCCACAAGATTCAAGTCATCAATGTCAAAAATATTCGGCGGTAAATTTTATTAAAACGACTACGACGCGTCCATGACAGAATACACGCAACGCATGCGCCATTACATCTGTCATCTGAAAAAATCGATCCGGCCAACGTGATTACAAATAATACAAATGACAGCGTAGAGAGGCTCTTACATCTTCTATTATCCGGTTCTTATTTTGTTTCTTTTTCAGTTTAACTGATTTTTTTCTTCTCCTTTTTTTTTTTTTTTAAATAAACAGACGCCATTTTAAAATAGAAACGAGGCTTGGATTTATAATTTCCGGGTGTCTGTTTGCAGATCGGAACAATTAGATGAATCTCTTCATCAATTTTTTTTTCTTATGACAGATAAAATTTATTTATTATTTACTTGTTGTGCTCCCAGGAGTTGATCCTGTCATTCTTGTTAATATCATTACGTTTTTATTATGGTCCTGTTCATCAACATCATCATTATTTTAACTTACTCTACTTACAGTGTGTGAAATATTTGGCAGTCTCTCTTTGTTGCGTCAGAGTTGATTATGGTTTTAATGTATATTTTTATTTATCTTACAATGCATATAAAGTATTGCTACGCTTCCTAAGAATGAGACACGTCTGTGGAAATATAAAAGCTTTGAGTATTATCTAAAGTAAAGATATTAAAAAAAACATTGCTGTAAGGCATCAAATGGAGATTACAATTTGTACATTAGTGTGAGAGTAGCTTGTTCACCATTACTCAGTAACCGGATAGCTTTTTTGCTATACGTAATGGGAAATGTCGGTATTGCAGCGGATATCGTCTCAGAATGTTAATCGACGAATCCAGGTTCAAATTCTGAATGTGTCTTTTGCGTTCACTTTCGCTCATAGGCGATTGGGAATCCATTTTTTTTCTTCCTCAAGCTTGGCATAAAATTGGGTAGAGTAAGATATCTACATTTGGATGGCAACAGCCTGAGAGTAAGAAAATTTCGCCCTCAAAACATTGGAGGCGGCAACCATTTCACTGTCTTTCCCGAGAAGTCATAGCAAATCACAGAAAATAAAGAAAAAGAAACCCTGGTGAGTAATGACCACCTATGCTATTACAGGAAATGGCATTAAAAATCACAGAAAAAAAATAGAAATTCGAAAAGAACTGGATAAAACTAGATCTATTACTAACAACGCCATGAGCACCTTGTTAATTTTATGCCTTCAGAATGAAACTGCTCTTCTTTAATCGTCTTAGTCATTATTTTTGCTATCTATCAGCACGGCTGATGCTAACCTCTAGGACAGTGACGCATTGAGTCTTCTTGGGCTGACGTTTTCAACTGATATGTAGAGGAAAGATTATAGTAAAACAAATGCTAGCTGAGCTGCTCGGAAATTTGGTAGACGATTTTTCTTGCCTTAAGTATTTACAAGTCTACCATTCGTCCACGAATGGAATATTGCTGTAAGATCTTCTCTTTTGCTTCTTTTAGATATTTATACAGTTTTCATAAAATCAAAGGAAGTATCTGCAATGATATCAATCCTAATCTGGCATCTCAGTTTCAGTCATTTTCGGTCCGTCGTAAAATAGCTTCTATGTGTCTTTACTATAAATTTCTATAAATTTCTCATAGTAATTGTTCTGATGAGCTTCAATTTTAGGGACGTCGACTTGACGAATTTAACAGCACTACTAGATTAGCGACAAGGTATCATAACTTTATTGACGAAATGATGTAAAGATAAGTTTTATGCTAACAGTTTATTCTCTGCAAATCTCGATAATGGAACTCATTTCCGGCGTCTTGCTTTCCGGTCATCTTTGATCTTCAAAAAAATAAATGGAGTATCAAACGGTATCTTTTGTCTCCTTAATTGTTGTTTTGTTAATATTATCTCTCGTTAATAATGCTTTTCTTTTTCTCTTTATCTTTCTCAATTACTAACCCTTTGCATTTTAGTGGCTGGCTTGGGGTGAAATGATTAAAAAAAATTGTTACGTTTACAATATGATGAAGATGTGATTAGGATGACGCACGTAGGCTAACGCGTATATATATATATATATATATATATATATATATATATATATATATATATATATATATATATATTAAGAAATGGACAAAGTCCGACAATTTATTTATTAAAGACATTTTATGTTTAACGTTCTTTTATAGATACAAGTATTTAAGTAAATGCTCTGTTTATAATAAACAGTATTAAATAACATTTACCGGCCTGAATGTCCGAGAAATTTTCATAGAAAATATTCGTTCTTTGACAGGATTCGAACCTGCATCCTATACGGAACCGTCATTTACGCTGACGTGCCTTACCGATCAGCCACAAGGAAGCGTTTATAAGCAGTAAATTCGACCTTGTCTACCGAACGCTTCTTTGTGGCCGATCGGTAAGGCACGTCAGGCTGGTAAATGTTATTTAATACTGTTTATTATAAACAGAGCATTTACTTAAATACTTGTATCTATAAAAAGAACGTTAAACATAAAAATGTCTTTAATATATATATATATATATATATATATATATATATATAGATAGATAGATAGATAGATAGATAGATAATGGTTATTTTAAAGAAATTGATTGTTTGCCGATTTCGACAGCAAAAGTCTAATTGCAAAATACTATCCAACACAGGTATGATATATTTCGTTCTCCACGTATTTTCCTTTTGCTTATCGAGCAAATTATGAAAAAATCAAATACGTTTATTTTAATGAATTTTTCGTTCTTTACATGTTTTACGTCAGAATTATTCACTTTACACAAATATGCGTATTTTGAAAGAACTTACGCTCAACCAGCTTCCTCCATTTTGTTCCACACTCACAAGCCGATGTCTTAACACTTTGGGCTATCCAGCCGAAGAAGGATATTTATTGTGGCACCGATATTACTTCACACCTTGTTAAACAATGTTAGGTCGAGCCCCAGCAAATAAATCCTTTCTCCTAATAATAAATCGGCATGTTTATTCATAATGCTTTGTCATAATTGTTCATATATCATGTTATTAGCATCTTCGCTTCTTAATACGTCATTCTGGTGTTTACCTCTCTTGCCATTCTGTTCATATGATTGAGAAGCTTCTTCAATCAGTTTCGTTTATTTGATATCGAATACTACGATTGATATCACCAGATATTTTCAATACGAGTTATTCTAGAGGACAGTTTATTTATCTATCTATCTATCTATCTATCTATCTATCTATCTATCTATCTATCTATCTATCAGTAAATATATATAGAATGTGTGTGCACAAGGTCCCAGCGTAGATTTTTTTTAAAACTAGAGACGTGAAAAAATACACACACTTATAAATAAATACACACACACACACACACACACACATATACACACACACACACACACACACACACACACACACACACATATATATATATATATATATATATATATATATATATATATGGCTCTTATTTTTTTCTCAAAACAACAGTTTCGTCAATGTACATTGTGTAAATTTGTGGTTTGTCAGTTGACATGTAAAAATTAGAAAAAAAACAAGTTTCTCATCCTGACGCCATTAATTTGAATGGAGGTGTTACTATTATATATCAGAGTTAATTAAGGCCGAGTGGCGATAGTCTGTTTCAAGCTTGAACACAACCTTGAAGCCTGAAGATTGTATTCGAGCATGAAACAGACTGTCGTCATTCAGAGTTAACCTCAGTGTCCACTCTTATATAAAGACACGTTCTATCCCTTATATGTAGAATACTTACTCATAAGAATAGCATAGCTTAAAATTATATTTTTATCACACACACACACACACACACACACACATATATATATATATATATATATATATATATATATATATGCAGACATGAGAAGCAATAATTTTGTCAGTAAGTATATTTCTGTGAATGCCTGCTTGTTTTTTTTCACCTTCCAGCTGCCTTACTCACAAATGTGACATGAAGGGTTTGAATTCAATATCCTTGTCGCCTCTGGATGTTGACTTCAATGTTCACTTTTATATTTACATACGCTCTATCCTTGATATTGAGCACTTTAACCCATAAATGCAACATCATATTTTATCATATCTCTTCTCTCTCTCTCTCTCTCTCTCTCTATCTATCTATCTATCTATCTATCTATATATATATATATATATATATATATATATATATATATATATATATATATAACAGTGCAACAACAAAATTGTTCAAATCCTCTATCAACATAATAATTATCCATCCTATAAAATGTTTAATATTTAGAAAACCACTAAACTAATCGAGTTTTTTTCCTCCATGTTTTCAGATAAGACGTTTTCTCATATCTCTCTCTCTCTCTCTCTCTCTCTCAATCTATCTATCTATCTATCTATCTATCTATCTATCTATCTCTATCTCTTTCTCTCTGTCTGTTTGTTCATTTTTCTCTCTCTCTCTTCATATATATATATATATATATATATATATATATATATATATATATTGAGAGAGAGAGAGAGAGAGAGAGAATGACATAATTAAAATCTATAAAATAAATATAAAAACAATCAAATCACGGTTTGACTAATTTAATATCTCCATATACTGGACGTCAAAATTTAAATTTAATGACTGAGCGTTTCTGTAGCATAACGATGATTAGAAGTTTAAGGATAGAAGGACAGTCCCTTCTCAATATGGCCGATCGTAGCTCTCCACAGCGTCTTATTCTTTGTAGCACTAAGCAAAATTTTTTCTTATGCTATTCTTCCCTGTCTTTGTCCTTCTCAGCAGCTACAAAAGCTTGTTAGGTTATCCACTCTTTCGCTTTTCTTCTCCTCCGTTTAATAAGGCATATGCGTGTCAAATTATCTAAGCTTTTTTCCACATTAAGTTAACCAGATTTTTCCATTGTTTCTTTATGATACAATTTAAAAGTTCCCGTTTTTTTTTAAACCTTCCTCGTTGCATACATGCTCAATCCATGATATTCTAAGCAACATTTCGTTGAACCGCATCCCTTTTGAATGAAGATTTTTCTATTCATCTGTGAGGAAATTGTCCAGCATTCACTCATATATATGAGGATTGAAGAATATAATAGTTTAACACTCGGTAATACGTTAGGGAGAGTTAAAATGGAAGAAGAGAAAGATAACAAAGGGCGATAATATATGTGCGTGTGCCAGTGTGACACGCGGCCGAGTGGTTAGAATGTTCGCTTTCTGACCATGAGACCAGGGTTCAAATCTCACCATGTTCGATTTGTGAGGAAAGAGATTTCCTGTCATCGAACTAGAAAGATAAAGGTTTGGAAAGTGCCACGGGTTGATCCAAGCCTTGTGAGTGAAATTGGGTGGGCTTGTTCAAACTGTTCATCACGCTAGATAAGACCCTCTTTCCCAGAAGCTGTAAGGTCTGCTCACCATAGTTGCAGTATAAACTACAGTTGGGCTTTGTAAATAAACACAAATGCGCCTGAGTCAGCGTCTGCAATAGGGCTTGGCTAGCCGTCCCGTCCTCGTATACCAGTGGCCAGCTATATATATATATGTGTGTATATCTGGGTGCGTGTGTATCTGTGTGCACTGTGTGCGTGTGTGCTTGTGTCCCCGTTTGTGCGTGTAGAGAAAGAGAGAGAATAAAAATGAGGAGAGTGAGAGAGAGAGGGAGTGAGAGAGAGAGAGGGAAAAAAAGAAAGAACACTTCTGAAGATTTCATTCCTCCAAGAGTGATCACTGTAAGTATATCCGACACGCTGTCCCCAACTTTTGGTTGCTTAGCGTAACACCTTCAGAAAATCGCCTTGATAGAAATTGGTCAAATTTTGATACAATCAATTTAGAATTTGGCACAGAACTAAAAACTCTGTATTCTTGGAGAGGAATCGAGAATTGCGATAGAAAGCTCGTCCAAGTTTTTGTTTTGTCCTATTGCTTTTAATGATATTTGGCCAGAAGATAACTTAATTCGAAACGGTTTTCATCTAGTGGAAATAATTCTGTATACAAGACATTCTGGTTGATACAGCAGTTCGGAAAATATGAAAAGTTCATCTTCTTCTCCTTGTTTTGCCTTATATCTCTGTCTTGACAATATTGTAAAAAATTAAATATAAAAATGAATGTAAATTCTACGCAATTACCATTTTTATACGGAAATACCCTCATAAACACATAAAATATAATTTCGTTTTTATTTGAAAGCGAGTGCTTGTAAAACATCGTTATATTTATTTCATGAAATATCGATTGACTATGATTATCATTGTTGTATTCAACCTGATTCTGCAACAAAATTATTTATGAAAAAAATGTGATATTGTTCATAAAATTAATTTATTAATTTGCGTCATCAGTTCAAATCGAATATTCTATTGAGATATTTCAAGTGTGTTATAAAACAACGATCGTTTTGTCTGAAGTTGAAGCGTGCGTGAATGTTAATAAAATCAGATTAAACAAGTTGAGAACAACATAATCTCTTTTACAGAAATCAAAATGAGAAAATTCGAGGAGATATCGATTCAAAAGTAGTGATACACAAAACTGAAAATAACATTGACATCTCATTTTAACAGATATGTTTACCAAATTATACAAATATATATTGAAATATTAAAGATTAAATTTATTCAATAAAATCGCCATTGGCTTCAACCACAGCCACTAGATGGCTTCCGAAATTCTTGCATCTCTTCTGGGCCGTGAAATTGTCTGACCGCCATGAGCTGTTACTCCTGCTTCTGTGTCGTTATGCAGAGTATCGTTTCCAGACATAGGATATTCCAGTATCCACTCATTGACTCAGGGCAGCAGTACCTCCTGAAGTTATTTGATGTAGATCCTGAGGTCCTCACCAAAAACATAGGTAGATCTTTTCGTATCAGAACGATCGGATTGAGTTTTCCGAGCTGTCATACCTTCGTAATCATTAACTCTTTCCGCATTCTACGCACTGTCCTCAGAATGACACCCAAACATTCTGAAAAGTTTGTATTGGAGCTTTCCAGCGCGAAATACCAAGCAGTACAGCATGCTGTTTCTAAATTTCTGGGGTACTGAATTGCGTCTTTTTTTCTCACAGACGGTGACCAAATGGCTATAATATACAAAAAAAAAAAAAGTACGCGAACTTAAAAATATACAATGGCGACAATTTACCCATCGCAAATTCAATCATTCTCTAGGGTATTTGCAAATGACAATAATAATGAACTGGATTTGAATCCGAAAACGTCATTTATAGCGAATTGATTTGGTTCTTGGACGTGTTGCGTTGACTCTTCAATGGCTGCTTGTAAGTTTGGTCAAATGTATATTCTTACACTCGTAGTTCTTCTTCTGGTCTCCCTCGTAGTATAGACGTTCTCCAATAACGCCACGTAGTGGCAGCAATATAATTCTGTAACCATCGAAAACTAGAGTTCCAGGATTGTCATCATGCTCCACTGGAAACCATTTACTTTAGTCTATTCACATTTCCACTTACGTCATATCCATGTTTTGTATGGCCAAGAGTGACACCTTCATGTTTCAAATTGTGCCGTTTTATTGGTAACTTATGCAAATGTGTTCTACCTTCTAGTTAATGGCTATCGTTCGTGTGTGTGTGATGTAGATTGAAGGAGCGATATCTTCCAGAGTATATTTCCTTGCCACACTCAGGCGCAACCACTTGCTTTATGTTGTTCTGGTTAAAACAGTATTCTGACATCTGTATTTCTTTAAGGAAGAGAGACAGATTCTTTTGTGTGGTTAGAACATCTCAATATGCAGAAATCGTTTAGACCTGTGTCTGACTAAAGTACGCTTGGCAGAGAGGCAGATTCCACTCTCTTGTGTGGTTATCACAATGCAAAATGCTGAACTCATTTAGCCATGTGTCTGACTATAGTACGCTTATTAGCGTTTAATTATATAGTAAAAGATGCTCATCAAAAACACACATTTCACCAAATATCATTAGTGAAAATGAATTAAATGGGAAATGAAACTGTGAAAATCAATTCGACTGAATGTTTAATTAAGACGTTAAAGCTTTTGTAATTAGAAATTAATCAACCTTTGATATGTAATTAGCAAACAGTTATTATTGTTATAATAATTATGTTTATTGATCACTGTTGTTGATTGGGTTGTTATTTCTATAAATGTTATTTTTGTAGATAGTTTGATATATGTTACCGAGGTAGAAAGTCGCTATCATTTCGAATCTCTTTCGACCAACTTACGTGGGTCGCTGCAAATGTGATACTTTCTATCTTATATACTCGTCATTGTTGAGAGAATGACAGAAGAGGTCTAGCCTTTCAAACAATAACCCATATTATTTGCCTTATTACAGACAACAGACGTACAGACATGGATTCCTGTATACAGATACAATTGCACTGATTGATATTCCTTGATAATACGTGAAAATTTACAGAAACAAAATTATGAATGTGCGGAAGGGTAACGCGCTTCAGAATCAATGATGGGTTTGAATAACTAAGTTGACAATCACAGAGTGAACGCAATTGTTCATCGATGGCGTATAGACATAAAATAGCGGTATATATAGTTGTTGAATAACTGCTTTTTTACGCTATTGTACACAATATACGATGACGAAGAGTCACTCAATTTAGCAAATGGGGCTATTTTATGTAGGTTACAATGGTAGATTATGAGTATATGTAAGATAAGTAATAGTTGGATCTGGATTTAAAGTGGTTAATATTATAGTGGCCAAGGAAGATTACTCACAGGGGTTTGACCTCAAAAGCATCGCAGTTCGGAAGAAGTTTTTTTTTTTTTAATTAAACTTCCTCCTTACTTATAGAATACGTAGGAAACAAAGACAATTCTCACTTGTGTAAGTGGTATGGCGGGTCTTAGATGATAAAGTCTAAACAGGAGAAAACGAGAGAATGTAATTTAATTTATTATTGTTCCCGTTACACTGACACATTTCAGATTTCCTTATTCATTAACTTGTACACCCCTGATGAAGTCACGTATAACTCGAAACCTTGCACACGGCCTTGGCTATGAATATTTCGTGCATCTAGAGCAACCAGGCTATACTTAAAAAAAAATCAACAGATGCATAATATTTGTAATATTCAATAACACATCAGTGGTTGTTTAATAACACACACACACACACACACACACACACACACACACACACACACATATATATATATATATATGGTTTATTTTTTTTTAAATTGGATCTATTTATACTTGTTTGATTATGTTTGGTAGGGGGTGGGAAAGCTGCTTCTGTATTTGTTTGGGGTGGCACTATCATACGTACAAACACACATATACAGGTGTACGCATTTTAGTTCACACTAACACATCCATATCAGCAAGATAAATGTCCATGTCTTCGGTCATTCATACATACGCAGTTGTAATTCTATTTTAGTGTCAGGACTTTAGCTTTTTATGTGTAGCGATGTTCGTTTCAACGAAGAGCGGTTAGGGATGTCCTTGATGCTTTTCATATCTACGGCATGGGCCGTCAGAAGAACTTACACTTCCTCTCACACGCACATACACAAACGCGCATATAAACTATTACTGGTCTGAGCCTTTCACCCGCCCATTTGGTTAAGCTAGTTTATGTTTGTGGTTATGGTGATGATGATATTTGTATTTTCAACGCTAACTTCTTGTCTGTTGTTGATGTTTGTGATTATGCTGGTAGTGATAATAGCCGTTACACTAATTATTATTGATAATGTTAATAATAGATATTGATGCGTTAACAGTAAATTTAGCCTTAATGAAGGAATTATGAAAAAAAAAGGTAGAGCAATAATGACAATCGTAGCTATGATAA
>CAHIKZ030000916.1:697500-715000 GCA_903632075.3 Acanthosepion pharaonis | reverse complement strand
TTTATTAAAAATAAATGTACACACACACACACATGCACACGCACAAACATACACCCAAACACACACACACACACACACATATATGGGATTCATGCAAACAAAAAAGAATATGGAAGTTTCCTTCAGCATTCCAACTCTAGACTTTCATAGAGGTGTTCCATGCAATCACTCCGTCTACTCGTCAGAGTATATTATATATGCCATCTACACATCAAGTTGCAGTATGATATGTTGAATGATATTTTATTTTCTGTGAATATTTTTCATTTTTATATTAATAGAGTCAACGTTTTGGATTTGTTCCAATGATTAATAATAATAATAATAATAATAATAATAATGATATATATATATATATATATATATATATATATATATGTGTGTGTGTGTGTGTGTGTGTGTGTGTGTGTGTGTGTGTAGTGTGTGTGTGTGTGCAATTCCAGTATTTAGCCTATATCTGATATTGAACACACCTACCTATATATATGCTCAATTTAATATATATATAATATAAATTTTGAAACATGATTATTACTGTGTAGCGAAGGAACCATAATTTAAATCTGAAAAAGAAAGAACAGTAATATGGTATATTATATACAGAATTTAATATATATATATATATATATATATATATATATATATATATATATATATATAACTTTTAACGTCATTTTAATAGATACTCTTATTTGGCTATGCTCTCCTTGTATTTACTAAAGTGTAAGTGTTTTTTTTTTTTTTTGTTTTTTTTCGTTTACCTGCCTGAACGCCTGGGAAATCATATGAAAGAAAAAGTTGACTTCTCTGGACTCAAGTCACAAATTCTGGCCTCGCTTGCTCTTCGAGGCCAAGTTGGTTAAGGCGTACAGGGCTTAACTATAGCCCTCTGTGACTTGAAACAAAGTTTTTATAACAGTTCTAAATTTAACAATATTTTTTAATAAAATATATGCTCTTTCGTTTCACCGACTGATATGTAATTAAAGTTGAAAACCACGGTTAATGCCGGGGAAGGGTTCCAGCCTTTAGAATATCGAGATCTTAGCCAAAATCTACGAAATCTATTTTGAGAGTTGTGTTATGTGAACTGCTTCTAATCTATTGCAGCTAATATAGTCTGTCCAATGATTCCTACGATATTGATATGTCTAATTTTGTAGTTGTTTTTGCGACAACATTTACAAATAATAATCTAGTCAAATACAGAAGTATTTCCTCATATTTCTGTCATATACTTTCATGCATTCTTTTTTCTTCCTGTCGAAATTTGGGTTAGTAAAATTCATCATTTTAACAAAAATGATAAAGAAAGCAGATATTTTGCCAGGGTATGAAAAATTATGTGTTTAATTGTATATGTAAGTGCAGGTACTTGTGTGATCCCGCAGGTGGCAACAATAATATATATCGATGTCAATGATATGTCATTAGTTTAGGAGTTTCGCGAACATAATATTTGTGAGCGTCTAGACATGGTAATGCATATATTCATAGAATCTGACATTACAATCGTGCTTGCGTGTACACCGATGGACAAATATGGCGAAAATTTAAAAGAATTTACAATTTTTCGAACATGGCTATGATTTGGTTAGCCTTGAGCGGATAGGGAGTGGCAGGGAGGATATTGAACGTCATCTTTCCCTATAAAAATGTACCTATCTCTCTCTCACTATCTCTCTCTCACTATCTCTCTCTCTCTCTCTCCATATATATATATATATATATATATATATATATATATAGTGAGAGAAAGAGAGAGATGTGCGTGTGCCACTAACGAAATTTGTTAAAATATAGATGAGCTCCACGGAATTTTTCAAATATCTTCTTTCCTGAAATATACACTTCTTTTCTGAGCCAACATATATGACAATAACAATTTTAGAGAGATTTTTCTGTCATCACTTACAGTAGGTAAAATCCGGTATAAATGTCGTTACAACCCTATATATATATATATATATATATATATATATATATATATATATATAGTACCCTTCAAAATTATTGGGAAAGCAAGGCCAATTCATCTTTGGTTGTTCATTGAAGACATTTGGATTTAAAAACAAAATATAAATATGAGACAAATATTCTCAATTTCAAATTTTATTTCATGGTATTTACATTTCGATGTATTAAACAAATGAGGAAATATCACCTTTTGCTTGAAGACACCTATTTTTCAAATGAGCAAAATTAATTGAACACGCGACTTACAGGTGTTTCTTTTTCTTTTTTTTTCTTTATGTTAGCAGTTTAAACATTAAATAGCTCTTAATGACTACTCTTGATTTTAGCCTTGGGTTTCACCTGTAAAAATTTTATTTTTTGTTAAAAACAATAAACTATCATGAAGACTATTGACCTGACTACGAAAGAAA
Organism: Acanthosepion pharaonis; assembly: GCA_903632075.3. Lineage (NCBI taxonomy): Eukaryota > Metazoa > Mollusca > Cephalopoda > Sepiida > Sepiidae > Acanthosepion > Acanthosepion pharaonis. The sequence continues at coordinate 712,613 of CAHIKZ030000916.1, read as the reverse complement.
AAGCAAACTGAGTTTCATTCATATTTACTAATAATGTAACTCAATGTTAAACAGCTGAATAAATTCAGAAGAATACATAAAAATTTTACCTGCGAATTTACAGGGAAATGCACCAAATCTAATCGGGGAGGGAGTTTATCATGTAGAATTACCCAAAACATACTGCAAACACAAGAAAGGACTTCATATTTTAAAATATAAGCTAAAGCTTAGAATATGATAAAAGCTTTTTTCTTAAGCATTCCACCCCTAGCAAGGCGGGAAGCCACTAGCACACAAGAGGTTACAGAAAGTTGGAGTGAGAGCAAATAGGAGTGATAGAGGAAAGGATGAAGAAAAGGATAGAGGATAGATCAAGGCAACTGGAAATATCGATTGACATTAAATTTGAATAGTTGGAGATTATAGCTATCAGGGAAAAAAGAAATGTTTGCTCCACAGTCGAAAATTTCGATCCGTGAACCAATTGGAGTTGAAGAGACGGCTACATTTAATAGTTACGACAGTGAAAAGATGAGAGCGAGATGCCAGCGTAGTAGAACGCTTAAATTCATGAAGTCTGGGAACCAGCGAATGCAGCTCATCGGAGCAGTTACCATGAAAGTATTTGTAAAAAAAGACTGAGAGAAGCGACAGCACGTCTGTGAAAGAGCGACTACAGACGATATGTCAGATCAGGGCCAATTACACTGCATATCATTCTTTGGATTTTATCAAGAACCTTGAGAGAAACAGAAAAGGCTCCAGACCTTATATGGCAGCAATACCCCATGCAAGTGCGAATGGTTGATTTGTAGATTTGAAGGATTGACTCAGGCGAGAAAAATTTCCTGGCACAGCACAGGGAGCCGACTTCCCTTGCGGTGGACGAAGCGATTGACTCAATGTATTCCTTTTAATTTTAAAATATAAAATAAACTGGGAGATGAATGCCAAACCTGGCGCAGTTAAAATATAAAATATTACCATATTATTATTAATACAATTATATTCAATATTCCGACGATCTCAATGGCTACACCTATCGGTCCAGTGTAACAACGGTGGGCCTTGACAGACCAGTCATTCGACTGCCCGATGCAACCAAGTTTGACAAATCTCAACTGTCTCTATCTTCTTTGATGAGGGCGCTTCTGGCAAGTGTATGGGCCCCGTCGCGCATAATTGTTCACCAAAATCAAATTTACGTCAATGGTCTCGTCAAATGCACTTTGATAGATTTGAACCACATCCACTACACACACACACACACACACACACACACATATATATATGTGTATATATTGCAATGAGAACTAAATAATATATAAATTCTAACATTCACAGCATTAATTCAAAAGAGGGCTCGATACAGATATTAGAGCAATAATTATTTTTTATATTTTTTATTATATTTTTTGTCTATATGAAAAATTATGATAAGAAGTAATATATATATATAAATATATATATATATATATATATATATATATATATATGTGTGTGTGTTTGTGTATGTGCGTGTGTGTGTGTGTTTACGTGGGTTACGTGCGTATGTATTTAGGCAGCAATACCTCTTTTATACATGTTTAGTTATGAGAAATGTCAAGAGGAAAACCTTATATGTCAAAACGTTTAGAAACTTTGTAGTTGGTTTTAGAAAACTCTACCGATTAATGAAAGGAGTGTGTTTAGGTATATTTAGCTAAATAAAATTTCTATAGATGCCTTGAAAAATTTTCTCAAGAATCACGTCGACATAAAAGTTTTTGATCTTGTCATTTCTTTCATCAATACTGTCTTTACGGAGGTATATGATTTATATTTAAATTTTCACTTCCCCATATATATATATATATATATATATATGTGTGTGTATATATATATAGATATATATATGTGTGTGTGTGTGTGTTTGTGTGTGTATTTATTGCCGTTAGCCAATTCTTAAAACGATGTATACATAAAAGTTAAGCAGAGACACAAGTAAAGAAACAGGTAGAATCATATAGCTGACTCTTCCCCTGAATGAGGTTAACTTTGTGTATCACTGTTCCATTCTCAGTATTCGTGTTCTTTTCATCCGTTTATATTTTCCAGCCGTCCACCACAGTTTTCAGCCGACCAGTTCTCCGACCCTTAACTCTCGCTGGCCTAACCTCGAAAAAGAAGAAACCAGATTAAATTCATGCAACCCAGATTTAATGAAGTGCATTAGAACGACGGTAAACAAGCAAAGTTTTATTTGAATTACCCTTGAGTATTTATCCGGCTCAATCGAAGCAAAGAATGAACTCTTTTGATCTGTCCACTGGAGGTCAAGTAATAGATTTGCAATTCTAAATGAGGATGGGAAAGGACGTAATGCGATAGAGAGAGAGAGAGAGAGGGAGGGAGGGAGACGGAGACGGGGGAGGGGATGAAAAGAAAATATATTTCCAAGGAAAAATTGATCTATTAAGGATAAAGGATAAAACAAAAATAGATATGGAGAGGTACATAAATCAAATGAATAAAAGAGAAAATGTTTTTATAGGTATTTTGAAATGAAGAACTGAAATGTGGCCAAAGAAGGAAAGGAAAGGAAAAAATGCTATGGAAAGAAATGAATTTAAGAGAAAAAGAAATAGAAAAAGAAAGAAATTAGCAAAGGGAGAAAAAAAAAAAAAAGAAATACACAAAAAAAGAAATACATAAAGAAAGAAAGAAAGAAAGAAAGAAAGAAAGAAAGAAAGAAAGAAAGAAAAAGAAAAAAGAAAGAAAACAGGAAGGAATGCACAAAGGAAGAAGTAGGTAAATAAAGATGAGGACAACAGCCTGTGTAATATTAATTATTATAAATAAGGAAAGACAAACATAAATAAAGTAATACATATAAAAATTAACAAATATATAAGGAAAGAAAGATATGCAAAGAAAGTATAAATGCATAAAGAAAGAGAGAGAGAAAAAAAGAAAGACATATTTGCAGTATTTAGAAACGTGGTAATGATAGATAGATAGATAGATAGATAGATAGATAGATAGATAGATAGATAGATAGATAGATAGAAGGAGGGAGGATGAAATGGGGGAAAGAATGAAAGAACATTTATTTTAATGAAGAACAGTAATGGCGGCAAATCACGAAAACTGCAGAGAAATAAAGAAAAATGAACAGACGAAAAGAAGAAAGTACAAGATTTAGCAGAAAAGCAATGAAAGGTAAGAATGACTGAAGGAGTAGGAGAAAGTAAGAAAGAATAAGACTGACAGAAGGAGTAGCAGTAAGAATATTAGGAGTGAATAAAAGGAAGAAAAAGAAGGAAAAAATATGAAGAGGATTGAAATGAGCAGATAGAAAAGAATATGAATTCACGAATGTGTATCACTCTACGTATGAGTGTGTGTGAAAGAATATAGTTAAAAAGTGAGTGGGAGGGGGAGAGAGGGAGAGTGTGAGAGAGCGAAGCGTGGTGATGGACATAAGAATGGAATAAAATAAGTAAAATATTAAATGCAGTGAATTTAAAAAAAAAGGAAAAAAAAATGATTAACAGAGACAAAAATACGAAAAGAAAGACCGACAATATGTGAGAGAAGGTAAATGAAAAAAAGAAAGAAAATTGAAGGCTGCAACATAAGAAAAGTAAGAGAAACAGAATGAGAGTAGACAGTGAAACAAAGAAGAAAAGAGAAGAGACATGGTAAAAAGAATCAAACGTTTCATGGTAGGGGGAAATAGCGAGAAAGGAAGAGAAAAAAAATTGTGATCAGCAATTATTATCTTTGATGAAAAACACAATAAAGAATTAATATGAAGAAGAGACATTAGATAAAAGTACGCCATCAATTCTGTCTTGCTGTGGAAAGAGTTGTCTGCCTCTTGATATTGGGGTTGAGCACCCCCACCTCCCCGGTCACCGGCTAAAATTGATGATGAAATCCAATTCAGGTAAAAAGACAAGTTATAAAAGCGCGGTTTGAAAATAATACACCTTACCGGAGCATTTGGATAAATGCCAGTGTCGTGAGATGCAAGATGCTGGCGAGAATCAATGTTAATCTTTTCTTCCTCATCTCCTGATCGAATTTCGAATTAAGAATATATGGATAATGTGGTGTTGAAAAGTTCTCGTCCCAACCATTGCTGTGTATTTCATTGTGGTATGAATATGTATGCAGGTATGTACGCGTGCATCATGCTGTGTTATACATCGCCATATATATATATATATATGAATAATAGCGTTTGGTAATTGGTAGGGATAATTCCAAGGAGGGCATTAATCCAAAGAGAACTCAATGTAAATAACAGAGCAATATATTAAAAATAAGTCAAGGAAATCCGTAAAAATTCATCTCGGTTATAATTTGTTTCATGAATATATTTTTTACATTTTCTAAATTTTTCTAAAATCTTTCGGTTTGAAGAGATGAATATTCAAATATATTACTGAAATAAATTATAACCAACGTAGATTTTTAAGGATTTCCTTGACTGACTTTACACACACACACACACACACACACACATATATATATATATATATATATATATATATATATATATATATTGTTTATATTTAGGCAGCAATTTTTCATTAATGCATGTTTCATTAAGTAATATAGACAAGTTTTGTCTATTTATTTTAAGTAAGTTTCTTTCATATTGTCTGATAAGCTTAATCACATTATCGTTGAAAGACGAAAGGAAAACACCATATTGATACATGTTTAAATCCAATCTAAGCTTTCGGCTTACACAAGCCATTATCAAAGATGACAATTTCAATAAATCAAACAACACGCGGACGAAACAACAATGGTAGTCTGCCCTGGCTGCATGAAAATTTTAAGTAACGACAAACTCGCATATCCGAGACGCGGAATCGAAAATCGCATCGCAGCTCATGACGTCACACATGACCAGGCGAGAGTGAAAAACGAGAAGTATTAATTATGGGAAGCCGTTGGTATAAAACAATGGCTTCTGTTATAAATTATAGACATTTAAGGATATTTGTGGGGATTTCATAGTTTATTTTGTCCACGTTAGGTTTCAAATGTTTTATGTATAATGCTCCAAGAATTTTTAATTTTTGTTTATTGTTTTCATGTTTAAGTAATAGTTGTGTTGTCAACAAGGATTTTCTGGAAAAAAATCGTTATCAGTTAATTTCTTTACATTCAGTCTTCGAGTCGAAATAGGTAATCCTTAAGAATGGAAAGAAAATAAAAAAAAAATGTTTTTCTTTTTTCTAATTATCCATGTGTTTTCTATGTCGATAGTAAGCAACATATGATCCAAATAAAGTTTTAAACTTTTGACAATTAGTATTCTTATATATATATATATATATATATATATATATATATATAATTAATGAATATAAAATTCTTAAAATTCCATAGGTAATATTTTTTATTTCATGAGGCAACAATAGTTAGCCTTAGGCATCGAACTTCTAGACGAAAGGTACGATGAATAAAGCGAACTATTGTTGCCTCATGAAATAAAAATGATTACCCTATGGAATTTTAAGTGTTTGATATTCATTATTTAATAATAATTTTGCTCCGTCTCTGACATAGAGCTCTCCTTAGATCTATATCCTAAAGGAAATTCCATGCGGATTACTATTTCATTATTATTAATAATAATAATAATTATAAAAAATATATATATATATATATATATATATATATATATATAGATATATATATATATATATATCTTCTTGAAGACTTCATCAGACTAAAATTGGTATGTTGTAATTTAAAACTGACACAAAACATACGCGCGAACGAAGGATACTGTGAATTTTCAGTTTTAAACTACCAACATAAAAAAGTTTGTTCTACTGAAGTCCTAAAGCACTAAACGTGACACAAGAAAACCTTTTTCACATTGTTATATATTGTTGCCTAATATTGTTCTTCACATTTATAAAGCATATATATTGTTGTCACAGACAGACAGACACACACACACACACACACACACACACACACACACACACACACATATATATATATATATATATATATATATATATATATATATATATAAATGCCTGTGTGTGTGCAAGAGAGCACATTTTCTTTATTATATTATCTCGAATAATCGGGGAGGTAGACGAATTAAATACTGTTTAATATAAACGGAACGTCTACTCAGATATGAATAACGACTAAAAATAATGTTTGAAATTATATATGTTTTCGTCTACCGGCCTAATTATTCGAGGATTGTTAATAAAGAAATGTATGTGCTCTCTGAAAGGAGAGGTTCATTACTTCTGACAGGGGTTACCCAGTGTTGGAGTGAGAGCAAATAGGAGTGATAGAAGAAAGGATGAAGAGACGGTTAGGGGATAGATCAAGGCATCTAGAGACGCCGATTGACATTACATTTGAATAGTTGGAGATTAAAGTCATCAGGAAAACAAGAAATGGGAGGGAGTTTCACAGGCGAGAGGTGCGAGACATGAAGCTATTGAATTAGAAGTGACAGCTACATTTAACAGTTTCGACAGTGAAAGGTTGAGAGCGTGATGCCAGCCTAGTAGAACGTTTAAATTTATGAAGTCTGGGAACCAGCGAAAGCAGCTCATCGGAGCAGTTACCATGAGAGTATTTGTAAAAAAGACAGAGGGAGACGACGGCATTTCTGTGAGAGAGCGATTGCAGACGAGATGCCAGATCAGAGCCAATTACACTTCAAATCCGTCTTTGGATTTTATCAAGAACCTTGAGACAAATAGAAGTGGCACCGGACCATATATGGCAGCAATACTGCAGAGCGAATGGTTGAATTTTAGATTTGAAGGATCGACTCCGGCGAGAAAAATTTCCTGGCGCGGGACAGGGAGCCAACTTTCCTTGCGGTAGACGAAGCTATTGACTTCATATATATATATATATATATATATATATATATATATATATATATATATATATATATATATATACACGTTGGTAATCATAGAAACAACAGGGAGTCTATCGCTAAGAGTGTATGACACTCATTCATCAAGTTTTCGGGGATCGTTATCACATAAAACCCAAGACAAATATAGATTTCAACAGAAAGTCTTATGGATAGCCTTACAAAGTTCCATGGATGCCGTCATGAGAGAATTGTATAATGCAGTAGTTTATTATTCCTGCCTGGGGCAAAGAATCACAAACAAGGTTCTAGATAGGATAGACTTATACGAAATACCTTGGCCTTGAGGAGGAAAGGGCAATCACTTGTGGGGTCTGGAAAGATCATTAGAAAGTAAAAGGGAAGGTAAATTCAGGTAGTGTCTGGAAGAGACTGCAGACGAACAATAGCTGGGGCTGCAAGATAGGGCATTAGGTTTAGGTGGAGAAGGGGTCAAATTGCATGTTCTTAAGGCAATGTCTGTTTGGAGAAGCACGGAGCGGTTGCTGCGTACGACGAATGTATAGACTGAAAGGTGATATTTATAATACGAGCGTGTCCAGCATATTCCAAGTATAAAGCTATTCGACAGATGGATACAAGAATAATTTTCCCTTTTTTCATCACCACACATGCGTACATTCGCGCGCGCACATAGACTCAATGATGCACCCTATTTACTCTATCTTTCTCTCTTTCTCTCTCACTCACACATATATGTATATATGCGTGTGTGTGTTTATTTCATTTTCTAATTCTGTTAACGTCTTTATTGTTTATTGCACTTTCGTACTATCATTTAAATATATTCAATGATCATTTTTAATTAAACCTGGATTGATAGGGATTGCTTCTCAAATACAAAAAGCGCTTTATCTTCTCATATATATATATATATATATATATATATATATATATATATATATATATATATATATATATAGAGAGAGAGAGAGAGAGAGAGAGATAGATAGAGAGAGAGAGAGAGAGAAAGAGAGAGAGATATTTTTATGTTTATACGTTTTTTATATACACAAATATTTAAGTAATTGTTCTGTTTATAATAAACGGTATTAACGACATTTAATGGTCTCAATCTCCGATAAATTTTCAATAAAGATTAAATACGTATATTCATGCGTTCATGAGTTCCTTTGTATGAATTAACCAATAGTGTCTTTTTGCTGTAAAGATGGACATAAGGAAGAAAGATGGACATAAGATTCGATAGAGAATATAGCCTCGATAAGCCTGGTTTGAAAAGAGGACAGGGTTATTTGGTTTCATACCTGCCTCTGAGAAATCTGTTAGTATTACAGTTTCTGTTATATAGGAAATAAATGTCGTTGACAAGACTGGAGTTTGAACACAGATCGCCAGACAACAAACGCATGCGATTACATTTTGAATAAGTAGATCATGTTATAGTAGAGGACATGTATGTATGGGAATTAGCGTGGCGTCTAATTGATCACTATTTCTAGACTATCCTCTATTATTATACGATCACTATTTCTACTCTATCCTCTAATACTATACGGATCGCTATTCTCTATACTTCTTCTATACTATTTCTCTATACTGATCACTATCCGGAGTACTATTTGGATAACGGTGGCTACTTTTCGAGATAGTATTATCTATTAGTGCGAGTGTTATTCAAATGCATCTGATACCAGTATTGTTCAACGGCGTTACTATAGTTTGTATCTGCGTTTGCAAAGTCTATATTACAAAGAGAATCATGAAAGAGACAAGTATTCGGTGACATTACATAAGTGGCAACGAGTGTTCGTTGACATCACAATAATGTCTCTTCTCAGTCGTTTATTAGTATATCTATTTTCAAATGTCTAAAAATGTTGTCTATTTCAAAATGAATTAAGCAAATCAATGAAGCAGAATACTTTAGATTTTGTGTTGAAACGTAGAGAAAAAAAACGATGATAATATCATACAATCAAAGACAAAAACATCGAAGAAATGTACTGGTCTCAAAAACACGTACATTTGCATTTCAACCCTTATCACACCAATCTGGAGATGCCAGATGGAATAGACTACAGACCAATATATAAATGAACGTTACAAAATGTCTAGAGAAACATAATAACAACGAAAAATGAGGATGTGAAAAAATATAAGAGTTTAAAATATCATGAAGTATCACTTGACATTAAGGCCGTACTTTTTTGAAAATTGCATATTCTTTCCTCGAATTCAAAAATATATTTCAGTTTGATGAGGGAAGTCTGGAATAAAATACACACACCAGAACATTGTTATATGTCACGTATAAATGCAATATATAGAAACAAAATGGTAGTCATAAACACCCTAACTCATCAGAGGCATCTCAGTTTGATCGACTAATTATTACTTTCGTTGAATGTCAACTTCTAACGATCAATTTTAGCTTTCATTATGATAAGGTTTGCAATGATGGCATATATGTCATCTGTTATATTCCGTGTTAAGGGAGTAAATACTTAACACCAGGTGGATAATAGAAGAAAGGTTTATTGTACACAACCAGTACAATATGAAATACGGTACAGTTATACACACAGGTCAATCTAGTAGTGAGTGCCACTAATTGGAAGGTCAGATGTGCTTGCGTCTTCTCTCTCTCTCACTCTTCCACAGTCTCTTGTAGACAGTTGACTTTATAGGTACTTACTACCTATAGTGTAATCATTCATGGGGGTGACTGGTTATTCCATTACGTCATCAAACAATCGCGTATATGACCTCATCAGGGCACCTCGGTGTGGGTTAGCGACCTTGTCTAGCTAGATCAGTTACGACTGAAAATGAGTTCGATCCTCACTAGGTGCCCCATACTTTCGACTTTGTGTCACATCTAAGCTTTGCTTATGAAATAACCACGGACACTTCGCGTTGGCAAGGTTAGCAAGCATGTCACGCTAGGAAAATTACAACTGAGTAGTGAGTTCGATACTCACTAGGTGCCCCTACTTACGGCCTTGTACCACATCTAAGCTACGCTTGAAAAATCACAATGACCACATCAATGTAGACTTCTTTATTATATTCTTTCATTCTGTCGTATTCTATGATCTGATAGGGGAACTATATCGGGCCGTATGTCTGGTGAAAGCTTAAAAACAAATCATTTAAAACCTCATCCGGATTACGACAATGAAGAAACGAGAGCACCAAACTATTTCCTAGAATAATAGCCGCGCCTGTACAAGCACTGATGTGAAAGTATTGGCCATGATCATTTATGCATTCCCCCAAATGGACCAAATGATTATACCGAGAAAAAAATAAAAAAAAAATATCGTCAAGGTTTTCCTTTCAGAGATCCATCTAATGATGATAAAGTAAATTAATATTGATGGTGTCGGTATTCACAGTTGATATAAAAATGACCTTGAACTAAATTTAACATTCTTAGCAAGTGTTCAAAAAAGTAGGACTTAAGATAACTATTTCCAAAACAGAAGCTACGATGACATCTCGACGCCAATCAAGTACTGCATTTAAATTCAAAAGGAATAGGTTCTATTGCAAACAACCCATCCTAACGATTACCATTATATATAGAAAAAACATAGAGAGGAAACCTTATGGCCGTGAGAAAGTGACTAGAGTAGATCCGCTAGATCAGGACCAATAATAATGCTGTTTCTTCTTTGGATCTTATCAAGTAGATCAAGGTAAGTAGCAGGGAGACTACCATATGTGGACGAATGGCAGACTTATAGAGATGTAAGATAGATTTTGGAAATAAAAAAAAATACCTCATAATCGTTCGGAAAAGTCAAATTTATCAGCTATATAAAACCGTTTTCTCAAATCATTTTTTAAATATGCTTTAAAAAGATTGATCCATTTACTTCTTAAAAGATATCTTTCATCATATTTCAGAGACTGGCTCTACAGAATCAAAAATAAAAATATTAACCAATAACATAAAGCACATCTCTTGGAGATTTCCAAAACCAAAAACAATTATGATGTATGAACATGTATTTCGAAGAGAAAATAATGAATTAATCCTGAAGTTAACTATCTGCACTATCATGATTAAAATATTAGAATAGAGACCCCAGCAAATCTAGAAATTTTTACACGGTTTGTTCAGTGTTGATTTTTTCGAACATCATATATACCACTTCTTTTACTTTCCGGATTTCCAATTGCTTTACAGTATTATTTTTTTCGCTTCAACGAAAGTATGTCTTACATTCTTTTTCAAACAATTGCTAAGCCTTCGATAGACGTTTGTTGAAATTGTCAGTCAGGTGAAGCTCATGATAAATCTATCAGTTTTATATATTCTAGGTGATGATAAAAAGCTCTTGGCATCACCCACCTCACAATGACCAAAATAAGTATAAAGGTGAGAGCTTCTCATTCACACCTTCACACTGAGAACTTTCTACAACTTCTCATATATATATATATATATATATATATATATATATATATATATATATATATATATATATATATATATATATATATATATATATATTCGTATATATATATATACTCGTGTATATAAATATATTTTCACACACACACACACACACATATATATATATATATATGTAAAGAACTTTTCTATTCTCTTTGTATATATATATATATATATATATATATATAATTGTAATTAATTTTTTGTGTCGTTTATTCTCTCTCTCTTTCTCTCTCTCTTTCTCTCTGTCTCTCTCTCTCTCCCTCCCTGGCTCTTTATTTTTTTTCTGCTTTTTTAAAGTGTGACACTAAAAAATGCGTGTTAGTCATCAAGATCTCAATTCATAAATTAGATGGCACAATGAATCAGTGAATTTCATCTGTCAAGGGCAACAATAATCATAACCGCCTTCTTGCCGCTTAAAACAGGTAAAATAATTATAAGATGGAGAGAGCGAAAGATGGCGAGAGTTTGAAAGATGGGAGACTGACCACATATGCATTCCCTTTTCTCGATGTACACTGTAGACTGTGTTCAACATAAATGTGGAAAGTAATGCAGCTCTGAACGTCTTGGATGTATGCCTTTTTATAAGGCATTTACAAGAACATGACACAAAAAACGGTCGACTGAAATACAAAATTTTTTTGAAAGTTCAGTTTCTGGATTTACATTCACTTTTCCTATTTTTATTCTATTTTGAACAGACTATGAGAAATGTTTATAGAATCATACAGTAAGGTGGTTAAAGAATGAGTATTTGCTGCCCAAGACATTTTTTATCTTTTTGATATATATATGGAAAACATCGCAAGATGAAAGAGAGATGTAGGTAGATTAAGTTGAAGGTAAAGCCCGGCTTGGACCGTTACAGTAGGTTAGATTAGGGCAAAACATTTACAGTAGGATCTATATCATTTTTATTTGCGGACAATTGACGGCTAAAAAACAAAATCTGGTAAAGAAAAACAGTTTGACAGGTATATGAGTTTGTCGGGTGCATAAGAACGATCCGGTAGGGTCTTACAAAAACATACGATGAGCTAGAGCAGAAAAAAAACGGACTAAATTTATTCACAGGGGCAGGCCATCGCCAGAAGTACACGATTCAGTAGGGACACTTGCCATGATTGAAAGGGATAATGGGAACTTGGGTTGACAAACCAAGAATAAGTTTCTTTAAATATTCAGTACATAGTCATTATTAAGGCAAGTGCCTTTGTGCGACTTAGGAACAGGGAAGGTTATATTCAGGATTTATCATATATCAGTTTGTCTTTCCAGGGAAGGGCGATACATGCCCCAAAACGATCTTCTTTCAAAAAGACAAGGTAACTGTTGGTCTCTTTCATCAGCATAGACTTTCTAAATTTCTAAATGTCTTTGGGAGAGTAAAGAAGACATACCAACACACACACACGCGCGCACACATGCACAATCAAATATATATATATATATATATATATATATATATATGTATGTATGTATGTGTGTGTGTGTGTGTGTGTGTGTTTTGAATATGACGTAAACAAAACAATTGAAAATTATTCAGTTTTTTAACTTTCCTACAATTTCTTTTTATGGTGTCTAAGAACGTGTAGAAAATGTCCGTAGTGGTTATTTTCCGAAGTACTTTTTGCCAAATCGTTAGTCATTTTTAGTAGATATTACTATGTTTATATTACAAAGTCTATCATGCTGAACATGTAGTAGCTATAAGTTGTACTAACTACAATTTCTACACAATACTACTTAGAACATGAAAGCAAGATACATTCTAACAACGAATCAGCTTCACGACAGAAGTGTCGGCTGTATATAGTCTACAGCTTGTGATGAAAAAATTGTCATCTAAATTACGCAGAAATGAAAATAACACTGATATCTTTTTTTAACAGTAAATATTTACCAAAATTACACAAAAATATCTTGAAATACTTAAGAGTAAGTTTATTCAAGAAAAATCGCCATTGGCTTCAACCGCTATTTCAGAATCTCCTGCATCTTTTCTGAACTGTCACCTTGTTTAAGTTGGTGAATAAAGGCCATAATCCTTGCCTTCACTTCATCTTTGGTGTTACAAGGAGTTTTGTTGGCTTGCTGCTCAACTGCTCCCCAAACATAATAATAAATGGAGTTCCAGTTTTGGTACGTAGGTGACCAGACATAAGGGGCAATGTGGTCACAGAAATTGTCTTACAGCCATGATTGGATTCTTTTGCTTTTGTGGTATAGCACAGAGTCCTTTTACGAGACAGAGGGTCTTTGATCAGCCAACCTCTTGACCAGGACTAACTTCTCAAGTAAGCCCCCGACTTGACCCTGATGCCCTGGAGGAAGATGAATGAAGATATAACGTCGGAATAACAATTAGACTCATACAACTCTTTCTGAATCCTCTGCACTTTTCTCAGATTGACACCCAAACATTCTGATTTCTTCGTATTGAAGCTTCCGCCGCGAATGCAAAGCAGTGCAACAGGTCGTTTCCAAATTCCCGTTAGAATGAATTGCGTCATGGTACACTTTTTCTCAAAGACGGTGCCCAACGGAGCCTACTATCCTGTGCTGCCAACAAGATAAAAAAATCGTAAAAAATAGCATGTGCAAAATTTAAAATATAAAATAGCGACAATTTAACCATCGCACAATGTATATTGTCTCTGGCTCGTTGGCTAATTATTCTTTTAGCGTCATATGGAGTATTTAATGCCGAAATTTAAATATTTTGAACACGATTTTATAGTTTCAACTAAATATATTTTGAATGTAACTGTATGCCGTCAAATACGGATAGAATGTATCGCTAGTAATTCTACTATAAAATGAATGGCTGGTCATTTTATTTTAAAATTTTGTTGTTTTTTTTTAATATAAAATGTATTGCTTGTATTTTTACAATAAAATGTTTATACATTTATAATGTTTTGTTTTTGTTTGTGGATTCACAATTTGCCCATAGCTGAGAGTCTAACATATGCTACCACCCGGGTCAGGGTAGACCGGGGAACAACAGCAATTAAGAGGGGGCTTTATGCTAAGCAAAACCTCAAATCAACCGATTAGAGGCCTTGCTAATGGATGTAGTTCATCAATGTATTCTACTTCAGCTTCTATTCTACTTTTCTTTTGTTGTTGTTTATGCTTTTAATAAATATTGTTGTTGTTTTTTTTGTTTTTTTTTTGTTTTTTTACCTTGACTCATATACTTGATTTTTGTAAGAAAAGATGGGTGGAGGAAAAGACCGTAATTGATGAATAGCTCACAAGGCATCATAGAAGTAGCTGTTACGGAGGAGTTACATTAAAATCATTCTAAATAGTGTAATAAATATGAACGTAATTTTGTAAAACAGTGTGAGTTGTCATTGTATAAGGATTTAAATATCTAAGCAATTTAGAATGGTAACTCATGATGATATTATGCCAGGATTCAAATATCAAAAGTAGAAATGAGAGTATTAATATTTTTCATTTCTTCCCACAAAATAAAGCCAAACTTGTATAATATTTTCTAAGGTCCTCACTATGAATAATATACCAACAGCAATATAAGCTTTTCAAATAGCCAAGATAAGAGTGAACATATTAAAGAACTCAGAGCAGATAATACAACAATGAAATTAATATTTTCAGTCTATATTCATATAGAGAATATTCTGAAACTAAGAACAAACATATGAAATAAAGAGATAGGAATTTTGATCAAAATATTTTCGTCAATCACTTTTTTCAAGAGCAGGAGATACTCAGAATGTTATCAGAAATAGCAAT
>CAHIKZ030000916.1:690000-692500 GCA_903632075.3 Acanthosepion pharaonis | reverse complement strand
ATGAACTCTCTAGTCGATGAGATTCGTACAGAACTGCTGAAAAAAAACACGCTGATAATTTATATATATAAAGTTGTAGACTCTGTCTGTTTGTTATTGAACTCCTCCTAGGGTTTTAGAGATAGGCCCCCATAAAAATATATATTCTTAAACTACATCAGCCGCGGCACTTGGATAATTTTATTTCACTTTGATCAAATGGAGGCCCCGGGGGTACAAAATACCCCCACTGAAAGATAATGACTCCTATTAAAAAAAACAAAAGGAGAAATCCAAGAGATAGAATTCACATCGGTAAGATCATTTTGATCAAAAGGGGTCCCCGGAAGGTACAAAACCCCCAAATTCATTTTTCCCCTTTCATTTTAATTAAATTTAAATTTGAAAAATTGAATGACTCCTACGGTACTTGGATAAGAAAATTTCATTTTGATCAAAGGTGTCCCCGGGAGATGGGGCACAAACACCCACTTAATTTTTGAAATTTGAAACAAAGGAATGATTCCTTTCCAAAATATAGAAAGAAAACACCAGATGATGGAGTTCACATCGTCAAGATCAAAATGAGACACTATGGACGTCAAGTTGGGCAAGAGGTCACTGTGACGTCGTCCCCACTGGTCGCAGCGTCGACTCTGTCGTTCGATCTCGTTCGCGGCGCCAACTGTGACGTGACGTGGTCCAGGGTTCTGATCCTATGGTCACGACACCAGTTGTGACGTCTTTGCCGCGGCGTCAGCTGTTCGCTCCTCGCTGCTCCAAGTGTGACGTTCTAACCCTTTGGTTAGATGGATACCAGCCTCGTCGTTCCCAACTCGATTCCAACGCCTGGTTACTAGGGTAACTGCACTGATCTCCGGTCTGCCTACCCACGTTGTGATTAGATCTTAGACAGACGGGATCAAACAGGGATTGGGGCCATATGCAAGCTGAGTTCAACGGGGGTGATAACACACAAGAAAAAGAAAAAACTCACAAGGTCAAAAATTATTGAAGAAAAAGGTAACAACTTTTTATATCTAAATGTTCGTTACACAAGATTATTCCTACCTCCCGACCCGTTTTGTGGACTGTGGCACCAAGCTTCTACCATACAACTTTAAGGCTTCGAGTTGCCTGCTCTCTAGAAATTTGCATTTCGGGGTGTGGTTTGGTTTCAACACTGGGCGCTGATCTCTACCTGTCGTTCACGGCTGATTTCTCTCGTCGTCCGTGGCTGTAACTAACTCTCTCCTCAGAGTCTGAACTATTGTTCACTCATCTCTGCCGTCAGTGCGCGAACTAACTTCTTCTCTTCGGCTTCGGTTGGGCGAGCTTATTCACTTCGGCTTGAGTTGGGCGAATTTCTTCACTTCGACTTGGGTTGGACGAATTTCTCTTCTTAGGCTTGGTTTGATTCCAACTTCTCCACTTAGGCCAAACGGCTGCTTCACTTCGGCTTCTCTTGCCGCAAAGGGGACTATTGAACAGGGCCCGCCGTCCGTACTGCAACTCCAATTCCAACTCCAACTTCGTCCGAGGCGCAACCCCAACTCTCTCTTCGGCTTCTCTTGCACGAAAGGGGGCGAATGAACCGGGCCCGCCGCCCGAGCTCAAGCTCCCTCGCTGTCCGCGGCACAACTGCAACTGATTTCTGTCGATTGGGGTCCTGCTTTTATTGAGGCAGTCAAAAACTGGGGTGGGTCTGTCGGCGCCAGGGTTTTCTTGATAATTCTAAAGACGTATTATTTCTGATTAGGATTTTCCATTATCGGTAACTTACTTTCACTCCTACTTCCTTACTGTGCCTCTGGGGTAGGCGTATACCCGCTTCCCCTGGTCCCAAAAAATGTCAGGTGACCGCTCTCGACCAATGGGGTCCTGGTTGGGCATCTTTCCTCCTCCCTCGCACAGCACGTGACCGCCCTCGGCCAATGACACTCTGGTCGGTATCTTTCCTCCTTCCTTCGTGACGTCTCTAATCGGGCGTGGACAATCCGTGGCTTTGTTCTGGGGGAAGAAACACCTTGCTTAAAAAAAACAAAATTTAAATTGTCCTTTTCTTACGTGATTGACTGACGCTATCGGTTCTTTTTACACGTGGTATCTGTCAAACAGCCTACCGCTAATTGGATACGATCTAAGAAAGGAATTTCTTAGACTGCGTGGCGTTCTCGCGAGCTAATACAAATATTTCACCTTTTTCTTTCGCTCGGAGCTTGTTAACAAAAATCTTAATTATCTCAAAAAAAGCGACATCACCTTGGGTGGTTGTTTTTCAACTCTGGAATCGTCTGGGTTCTTGTATTAATGCTTTGTTTTCTTATCCTTAGATACACTTCCCCATCTGTTACCTATCATCTCAATGACATCCTTTTCATTTGTTACTTATCAATATTTTTTTTCATTGTCCCTAAAATTTTATTTCTTCAGCCAAATTGATAACAACTCCCATTTTCCGTGGACACCGAAGTAGGTCATGGGCTTGACCTAATATTTTTGACATCTGATATGTGCCAGT
>CAHIKZ030000916.1:660000-685000 GCA_903632075.3 Acanthosepion pharaonis | reverse complement strand
TGGATAAATTTATTAAACCAACTTGAACATTCGTGTTTCCAGAATTAAACCAAACTGGATAAATCTATTTCCAGGATTAAACTTGCTTAATTATAGCCAGGCTGAACTCAGCCTGTATAATCCCGTTTCCAGGATTAAACTAGTTTGAATATCATATTTCCGTGAGTAATCTGGTCTGAAGGATTATGCTAGCCTACAGATCTTTATTTCCAGGATTAAACTAGCTTGGATATAACTGTTTATCGGATTAAACTAACCTAAAGATTACTATTTTCACGAGTAAACTAACCTTAAATTTCCTATTTCCAGGATGAAGCCGATCCGAAGATCCTTATATCTTGGATTAAACTAGTCTGAATATCAGTTATTCTAGGATTAAACTGGCCTGAATGTTCATTTTTCTGCGATTAAAATTGCCTGAAGATCCCTGATTTTAGGTTTAAACTCATTATTTTCCTACATATATATATATATATATATATATATATATATATATATATATATGTGTGTGTGTGTGTGTGTGCTGCCTTCATAAAAGAGAGGCTTGCGACGTTTCGTCTTTGAGAAAGGGACGTTAAAGTGTAATAAATACATCACTACTAACACCGCGACTGGAAAGTGAGGATTGGACTGCTGCAGCCCGGATACGGCTTCAGTACTTCATGATTTTTTTCTTAATCTGGTTCTTGTAAATATGTATGTATAGCTTGTTAGCGGCTAGCTAATTCCTGTTCCAGACGCTTGCTCAGACGCATTTGTGTCCATTCAACATCCCTGTGGTTTATACAGCAAGTATGCTGAGTAGACCTGACCTTAGTTACAATTTCTGGGAAAGCGTATAATCTAGCATGATCAACAATTTGAACAAGGCCAGTATGCTCAAGCCCTCGGCTATGATGACTTATGACTTTGTGCTAGCACAGCTTTCGACGAGCCCAATTTCACTCACAAGGTTTGGGTCAATGGTTTTCAGGCGCTTTCCGAAGGTGCCGCACTTCTTTTTTATTATGTTAACCCATAACATAAGGGATGAGATTAGGGGCAGTAAGAGGAACCTTCCCACCAATAATCAATAATATGCTCGCCTTGTTACAGACACTAGCAAAGCAAGATTCTGTCAAAATGGCGTCTGATATATAAGTGCATATGAATCGATGTGTTAATGTATTTTTCGATGCAGAAGAGTCTGCAGGACTAATACTTGTGATTGTTTGCAATCGCCGTATAGGGCAGACTTGAAAGCTTCCAATTTATATCTGTTACAGCCGATGAAATAAGATCTATATCTTTCTAACAAAGACGTTAATATTGTTAGGATGTAGAAAGACGCATATTTTAGAAGGCGTCGTATATATACAGGGAAAACTGGGATCTTCTGGCAATTTTAATCATAGAAAAAGTGTTAGAATTGATGGAAGGACACAATGTAGCTCAAGAAAACGTTTACTATGAAAATAGCGATAGATAAATGATCTGATGAACTATCAATTGTGATTTTTACAGCTCAAACCGCCATACCACTACACGAGTGTGAATCATCGTCATTGCTGAAGTATTCAGACAATTTCCTTGACTTGCGAGACGATGCTGCCTCGATCACTAAAATCTTAACATCCCTTTAGCTTTCACATTTCCTATATATAATAGGAAAAAAAGTACTTGCTCCCACTTACACCGTTGCAACAGCTACATTCACTACCTTGAGTGGCTCTTGGGGCTTGTATAATAAAACAATTCATAGATATGAATAGAAAATAGATAAATATTAGAAATGTTACATCATATATATATATATATATATATATATATATATATATATATATATATAATTTATTTATAAAAAAATTATAACATAAACATGTTATAAAATCACTAAAAAAATAGCCATTTTGTTTCAACACCCTGGGTGCCTTATCAAGTGATGATGTTGAAGATAAAATAAATGGTTTTAAAAGTTAGGGGAAAATAGTTATTGGAATTCATTCCGTATACACCTGTGGTACCATTTACGAGGCAGAAAAGGAAAAGAAAGAAAAGAAGGCAGAAAGAAAGGCGAGACGAATCGTGGGTGATCAGCAGAACACACACACGGCTAAGAGACAATGAATATATTGATAAGTAACAAATGGCGAAAGGGTGTCATTACAATGACAGGGAAATTCTGAGTAAAAAGAAAGAGAAAGAAAGAAAGAATCAGATGTGTTTTGATAACGGCTGTGTTATCTAGGAGTACGTAAACAAACTGCTGGTCGACTGGCCAAAGAAAAATTCAAGTGGAAATGTTATTTCGATAAGTGACGAAAAACAGGGACTTTGAATAGATATGGAAAAATTAATCGCGACACACACGAAGTAACCACACTGACCGATTTTCTTGCCTCAGAACATCTTTATGCCTGCGATAATAAAATTATGTTATCAAGAAATGTTCGCCAAAGAAAAGTCCAATTGAAAACGTTAATTTTGATAATTGACAAAACACAGGTGTAACTACAGGGCTTTGGGTAGATATGGAAAAATTATTCGCGACACACACGAAGTAACTACACTGACCGATTTTCTTGCCACAGAACATCTTTGGCCTACGATAATAAAATTATGTTATCAGAAATATGTACCGAAGGAAAATGAATGGGGACCCAGAAGTGTTTTTTCTTCTTTCTTCGTAGCGACAGACTGACTGAAACTTTGGAGATGTTTCTTTTTTGAGGCCGTATT
The DNA here is from genome assembly GCA_903632075.3 of Acanthosepion pharaonis. Lineage (NCBI taxonomy): Eukaryota > Metazoa > Mollusca > Cephalopoda > Sepiida > Sepiidae > Acanthosepion > Acanthosepion pharaonis. The sequence goes on along the minus strand of CAHIKZ030000916.1, from coordinate 682,282 downwards.
AAGAAGACCACACATTCTGATAATTGGCGATAAAAATACCTGACGAAAACCACGTGTTTTTTTTAGTTAAGCAAGATATTTTTTTTCTTTCTGAAACAAAGCCGCGGATTCGTCCACGCCGACTAAGACATCATTGGTCAAGTGGTGATCACGTGACGCACGAAGGAGGCTGTCGACGCCTCATCCAGAGTATAGGTATGAGAAGCTGCTACGAAGAAGTGGGGAGGGCAGTTCACGCCCTCTGAAGTATGGTGAGAAGGTGGGAGTGAGAAAAGCTTCCCAAAAATGGAAAAGAGTGGAAAATCCCTAACCATAAATAAAAGAGGTGGATATGTATTTAGAATTATCGAGGAATCCCCGACGCCGACAGACCCACCCCGGTTTTGGTCGGCGTCCATAAAAGCGAAGCCCCTACGAGCAGAAATGATTTCGGGCTCCAGCAGTTTCCAGAGTTGAGTTCCAGGAGTTCCAGTGAGTTCAGCTGACCAAGATTCGCGCACATTCCGGACTCCTCTTCAACCCAAGAACAATTATTTTGAAGAGCGACTTAGATCCAGACCACCGAAATAAGTTTTTTTTCGACTTTCGTCCAAAGACACACCGAAACACCAATTTCTTAGAGAGCAAACAACTTGAAGCGTTAAAACTTGCCTAACGGAAAACGACGTGTCACAATCCACAGAACGGGTCGGGAGATAGATGCAGTCCTATGTATCGAACAACTAGACATAAAGTTTGTTACCTTTTTCTTGATACTTTGAACTTTTGAGTTTTCATTTTATTTTCTTTTATGCATATTTGTGTGGTATCACCCCCGTTGAACTCAGTTTGCATTACGGCCCCGACTACTGATTGATCTCGTCTGCCTAAGATCAATTCACAACGTGGGTAGGCAGACTGGAGATCAATGCAGTTACCTTGGTAACCAGGCGTTGGAAGCGAGTTGGGAACGACGAGGCTGATATCAAATCTAACCAGATTCCCACCCGAATCACCAAAAGGTTAGAACGTCACATTTGGGTGCCGCAACCGATACCAAGCCAGTTGGTCGTCACAGGACGAGACAACACGACTGACGCAAACAGGCGGACGTCACGTTTGGAGCAGCGACACCCGAACGGAGCAGCGAGGAGCGAACAGCTAGCGCCGCGGCGAGGACGTCACAATTGGTGCTGTTTGGGGACGTCACAACTGCTGCCGTGGTAGATCAGGATAGAACGTCACAGTTGGCGCTGCGACCAGGGGACGACGTCAGACACCAATTGTATACTTGTATATATATATATATATATATATATATATATATATATATATATATATCGATGTGAACAATTGTATTCATTTTCTACATGTCATGAATATGTATATATAAATATGTTTTAGTTACTGTTATTAGATAAGTTGAGGCAAAGGTTATTCAGTACATTCGTTCTCGGTAAAATACCAGTATTACCCTCGAAGTTTAATATGTTCGCTGATGCTTGACCTAACAGACGCTTGAAAAATTGTTTGCATTAAATGCTATACTTTTAATTTTTTTGCGTATGCGCCATGGCTGTTCGAGTTTGCTTACTTTTCATATTTAATCTGGGAAGAAGTGCAGATGGTCAATGGAGTTGGTAGTATGATACAAACGTAGTACGTACCCACCGGGAATGGTTTGCATCGATTTTTTAAAAGAGAGTGAATGTTTGTTCGGGTTTAAAAAAACACAAAAAAAACAAATATCTAGTCGTAAACATAAGAGACTGAACATTTATTAACTGACGCAGAAATTTTTGGAAGTTACTGGACAAAATTTAGCGGATATATATATATATATATATATATATATATATATATATATATATATAAGGCATGTTTCATTAAATAATATAGAAAAACTTTTGTCTATTTATTTGAAGTAAATTCCTTTCATATTGTCGAATAAGCTTTTTAGCATTATCACTGTATAGCCCTCATCAGAGATTACAAGTACATTACAATAAATTAAATAAGTTATATAAGAAAAATGATATTTTTAGTTTTAGAATGGTTACATGGACATTGCAACAATAATAGTTTGTTTTGCTTGCATGGAAGATTGCTATGCAATGATAAATTCATGTATATTGACGATATCATGACGATCTGTCCTCTTGATAGTAACATAAATATTGAGACGGCAAAAGTTATTTTCATCAAGCATGAGGCAATCTTGTATCAAGTTATGCACTTTTAGAAAAATTATCAAGGTAACTATATATATATATATATATATATATATATATATATATATATATATATATATGTACACAATGAATTTTTATAGAAATATGTAGTTTTACATATATATTATAACAAGTTCCATATATATATATATATATATATATAGACACACACATGCACAAAATATTTTATACAAAAAGAATATTAAGGTAAGCTATAGCTGTACAAAACATCGATAAGTTTATATAGCAAAATAACAATAATATATTAAGCAAGTACCCAAAAACCATTGAATAATAATACTATTAAATATCAATGCAACTGCCGTAAAAACTGTCACTAAATAGCCAGTGCATGACTGAAGTCATAATCTACAGAGCTAGAACCAGTTGAGACGATGATGCTAAATATTACTTTGGATCCACCGAGAACAACTGGAAAACACGAGTTTACCATCAAAAAACTGACAATAAAAAAAAATTGCACAATATTAAATACGAAAACTGCACAACACTTTCAAAATATGTTTGGCGATTACAAAACAACAATAAGACCCCAACCATTACCTGGGAGATAAATGCGATAGCTAAACCATACTATGGAAATGGAGACAGATGTATCTTGTGATTTCTGGAGAAGCTTATTATATTGAAGCACTGAAATATCTTGCTGATCACGAGAAGCGAGTTGATCGCTTTATGTATACATAAAACCAAACATATGCTCAAACATACTGACCCCCATTAAAATAGATTTCAAAATAGATTTTACGAATATTGATATAATATGTAACACTAATTAATATTTATAGGGTCCATCATTAATAATTTTATATATATATATATATATATATATATATATATATATATATATATATATATATATATACATATATAGTTCATATATTATCATACTCGATTAATTTATATCGTGTGCATATGAATTTTACCTTTGTATGTATAAGGCTATATTCAGAACAATTTAGATATATAATCTTAACTTATTTATATTAACACTGTGAGTACTAAGGTTGAATTTATAACAACGGTATTTTATGCAAAAAGTGAGTTATCCCTCTTGATACATAACGTGTTTACATCATTTCAATGTTTTTATTTAAAACAATTTTTACATTTTTAGTTCTTCATATTTCGTACTTGTGAATTAGAATGATATAAATTATAAATAATTAATTATAAAATTATAGGCAACAGTAATAATATAATCAACTCTTAACATACAGTTTTAAATGATCACGATGAGAACCTAAATTTCATAATGCTCTAACGGTCAGTCGGTATTTCGCAACTGAAATTTGCACAATTGCATGAAACTCAGAGTCATTGTATAAACGTTGGCTATATGGATAATCACTAATATATACATAACAGCTCTATTATATAACACTGAGTTCCGTGTTTATAACACTTTTGAAAGAAATATATATGTACGTGCAAGTATATGTCCGTATATCTATTGTTTTTATCATGGGTATGATAAAAACATAATTGAAGGACACAAGTGAATGCATTTCTTGGTTCCATAAAATTACAATAAATATCCATATATATCTAAAAATATGTCAGCTTGAGGCGTTGTAATACGCCAAAGGCTTTGTAAATATAACACCTGAACAAATGTACATAATTTTGCATTGCGTACATCAGTTTTATTCCACAATAGAAAAGCTTAGATTAAAAAGTGAAAAAAAGAATGGCTTCGATGTACCACAAGGTAGGATTGATGGTGCTGGGGATTCAGAATTAATAGCCCTAAATATCCTCTATGAAATCAACAAAATTGTACATATAAACAACCACGGCCTGTATAGGGATGACAGATTGTTAATAGTGCCAGACAACAGAATAACAAAAGATAAAGGAAAGGGCTCTTCAAAACTTTGAAATATAAGTCGATATGAATAAGAATATTTTTTCAAATAATTGGATGCAGAATTAAATGTAAAAACAGGCAGTGTTTCCCTATACATGAAACCCAAAATAAAAGTAATGTTAGGTCCAACCATTCTGCAAGTATAATAAAGCACATCCCCAAAGGAGTCCAGGTTATCTAAAAATTCCTCTAGTAAAATAATTTTCAAAGATAAAAAGAAGGAATATGAAAAAAATTGAAATGAATGGGGAAAAAAATTAAACCTCAAATAAAACAACAAATGAAGAAAAACTGTAGGAAAGGAAAAATATTAAAGTCTGTCTATATTTCTGAGATGAGGTATTATGTACATTATTTATATTATTCGGACTATTGACCTCATCTTTGTCGCCATATTTATCACAACGTTTCGGCCGTTGTACGCTCCGGCCTTCTTCAGGTGGTTGGAATTTCGAACTGAACCCTTTATTTCGCTCACTGGGGTAGACTGTTCTAGTTCAATGTGCCATGTTTGATGGATGTCAGTTATCTGAAAGTTCTCCACTGCCTTAACCGGGTATTGAACTTACACTCTTTGGGTCCTTCCCAGGTAGTTGTTACGTTGTAGGGTACTACTTGTACTGACCAATTCTTTATCTAAAAACATTAGTTAGGTTAACGTATACACTCTATCAACCCACCGCACACATACACACACACACAGACACACACACATATATATATATGTGTGTGTGTATGTGGGTGTGGAGAAAACGTACATTTAGTGAGTGCAGGACTATATTAAATATATAATAGATAAAAGTATAGAAATGGATTAGTTTTACCTTCATTTCAATTCAATGGATGTGCATCTCTCTCTCTCTCTCTCTCTCTCTCTCTCTCTCTCTATATATATATATATATATATATATATATATATATATATATATATATATATTTATATTTGCTAATTAGTAATGATAAAGTATATACGTGTGTATTATATAAATGAAAATAATAAAATTTTGTTGTTTGTGTGTTTATGCCTCCAGGTAGTCTATATACATTATGTATGCATACATAACTACACCTATTTACCTACCTACCAATATATATATATATATATATATATATATATATATATATATATATATATATATATAGTGGGAGAATTAGAGAGTGATAGATAGAGAGATAGATACATAGATAGATAGAAAGATAGATATATACATACATACGTACATACATATATATAGTGTGTATGTATATGTGTTTAAATGTAATTATGTGTGTGGAAATGTATTTGTGGGTGTGTTAGTATGTGATCCAGCAGGGCAGAGATAAAGAGTTGTAGGAATTTTCAAGTGGGATTATTGAAAATAATTACATTGAAGATTGAAGCGCTTTGAAGGACATTTCCAATTTGCAATTAATTTCATAAGCGACCTTGAAAGTGCTTTTGAAAGTAGACACGTGTTTTATTGCGCACTCGTTTAAAGGCTTATTTAACCGATGGCGACGTTCATCTGTGCCGCCTACAAAAAATTACACTCATAGACTTAAGCATAGTTATATATATATATATATATATATATATATATATATATATATATATATATATATATATATATATTCACACTCATGTTTTATGACTCCGTTCATTATGAAACTTCATTCTTTCAAAACAAAACCGTACAAACATATACACACAAATTTATGTATATATATTTAAATATATTGAATGTATATCTTAATCATTCACCTAGACAAGAATAGAAAGCCACTAAGACGTAAATGGATACTGAGTGTGAGAGAATATGAGAAAAACACTTTATTAAGGAGGGGGTACAATAAAAAAAAACAGGGATGAAGAAGGCAGAAGATAACGATTGATACAGTATTTAAATTGTTGAAGTTCATTGAAGTCGGAAGAGTGTGAGTGCAATGGAGAAGAAACCCCTAACATAGAACTTACAGTTTCATAAAAAAAATAAACATTTCTCTAAATGTAACCCTCTTAGTAACATATTTAACAGAAAAAAATATTAAGCCTAAGTTATAGCTGCAACAATTATCTTGAGAATATTATAAATTTACACAATAATAATTTTAAAAAAAAATGAATAATCTGGATCATGATGCACGTTCCAAGATAAATATTTCTAATGATACTAGTCAATGTAATTGTAGGAAATCAGGCCAATTCCCATTACTAAACAAATGTTTAACTAAATTTCTTGTTTACCTTAGTACTATCTCTACAATAGAGAATACGAGGTTTGAAAATTTCTATATTGATATTATTAAGAATTATTTTAAGACTAGGTGGTATTAACATACCTTGTCCTTCACCAATAATACTTATATAAATAATACATTACTTTTAAAAATATTTTTGGTGTTTAAAAGATGTTAATAAAACTCCTAAGGTGAAATGGAAAGTTTTAAAAACGTCAAGGACATGTAGATACTTATATGAACCCTGTTTCTGGTGTTTACATGAAAAATTTAAAATTATCAGGCCCTTTGATAAGAATTATTTATTAAATCAAAGATCCGATTTAACTGTAAACACAGTCTACTTTTACCTTACAATTCAGTTAATCTTTGGAATTTGACAATGGGTTTTTTTTTTAGATTTTAGTTGAACTGAGTTGCATCATATATGACTTATCTTTCTATTTGTATAATAAATTTGGCTGTAATTTAGTCCTGTATTGATCTCCTGGTACTAATATTAACATCTTATACGTATGCATTGGTATTTATTTAGTATTTGTGGCATTTTACATTGAGTTTTTGATATTATTAACATCTTATATGGATGACATTTATTTAACAGTGACAACTTATTTACCAAATAATTCTATATGTTTAGATAATTTACGAGTTTCTTAAAGAGGCCTCTTATTTATCAACTACAAAAAAGAATATTTAGGAAATCCAAAAATCTTATAAAAAGTTGCACATTCGGGAAAATTACCTCTCTAGTCAAACCCGCTTTAATATATTATGGAAGTTAACAGTCTGACATGCACATTTATTGTAGCTATTTTAAACAGTCTTAATGTTAATGTCCGGCTGCTATTAGATGTCAAATCCTGGCCATGACAAATTTGTATGATACTAATTTCAATTATTTTTTCGCTCAGTTTGAATTTAAAGTCAGTTATATTCAATTGGTTGATCAGGGTAAAACACTCAAGCCATTATTATTATATTTTTCACAAAATGAAGATGTATTTTGCCTTTGAAACCGAATTATTTGTTCATTCGTAATAAATTTACAATCGCCTCCGGAGACGCATCATTATAAGTTAAAACTCGACTGCAATTGTCTAGCGATTCTTTGATGCTTTTGTTGCAATATCCTTAACACACGCACACGCACACACACACACACAAACACACACACAAACATATATATATATATATATATATATATATATGTATATAAATCGTAATCCGTGTGGATAATCCCAAGGAGGATGAAATCCTAAGAGCTCAATGTTAATTCAGAGCGAATAATTTAATTTAATTTATATATATATATATATATATATATATATATATATATATATGCAAAATTGTACTCATGCGTTTCTGCTTTTTACGGTTTAACTTTCATGTTGCATAAACTTAAAGTTTACGTTTCACTTAGATGTTGATGCTGTTGTCTGACAATCCTCAAGGGGTAAAAGTGACGAGATTCTCAGCTCCTTATTAACTTTGTTTTCACGTGGCTTGCAGCTTATAATACGCAACAAAGGAAGGGCTGAGAGGCGGGTAGGAAAGGAGACGCTACTCAATTCGGTGAGACATAACTTAAAAGACATACTCTCCCCTGTAGACCAAGATGTATTAGTTCTGCTAAAGAACGAAGGTACACACAAATCTGGCAACCGCGCGCGCGCACACACACACACATACATACATACATATATATATATATATATATATATATATATATATATATATATATATATATATACATGCACATTTAACGTCTGATTAAACACCCAGCAAAAAGTTCGGTGTTGATTACTTTTTGTTTAATTTAGAATATTTCTAATAAATATTTGATTTTGGGTTGGTATTGGGAAATTAAACTTCCAATATCACACTACATTCGGTTAACATCACAAGGAAATTTATATATATATATATATATATATATATATATATGTGTGTGTGTGTGTGTGTGTGTGTGTGTGTATGTGTGTGTGTGTGTCTGTGTCTGTGTCTGTGTGTTTTTTCCGTGCGTAGACCGATAAGATAAATTACAAAAGTAATAATAATAATAATAATAATAATAATAATAATAATAACATTGATAATAATAATAATAATAATAACAATAATAATTATCATTATCATTATTATTATTATTATTATTATTAGACCATTGGACAAAATACCAGCATGAGGAAATTTTAAACAGCGGATGTTTCGGATAAAATTGTGTATTTCCTCAATATATATATATATATATATATATATATATATATATATATATATATATATATATATATTGGCAGGATATAAATATATCCATTGGTCAGAATAGATATATTTATATACAGAATCGATTATTTTCGCATTTGATATCACATTTATATAAACATATCCTTTCTAATATAACGTTGTCTCAACCCAAAATATCGGCCATCTCCTGGTTATTTACTGCAGGTATCTATTTTCTCGAATTTCTCTATGTCACGGTGATGTTTCTCTTCGATTTTCAATTTTTGTATATACTAAAATTTAAAAAAATTCAACGGAAATAAAAAAAAAAAACATTTTAAATTCGAAGAAGAAGCAGCTAACATAATTTTAATGCACAATGACGAAAAGAGAATATTATGATGTCCTTCACTTTCTAGTTTTTGAATCCATATGTAAATATTTCTTATAATTATCTTCCTTTCGTTTCTTGTCTCTTCAGGCCGTAGTTGATCATAGCTTTCCACAAATGCCCTTTCTCTGTAGCTCTTAATAAACGTTGTACTTCTATATTTATCGTAAGCCCTGTTCCACCAACCATTTCAAAGTATATCATTAGTTGGCTTCCTCTATTTCTCTTTCTTTATTCTAGCGATATTCTCCTATTCCTCAGCACACTTCTGTCACGTGAGTATCAGATTTTCCGAGCCATCCTTCCCCATTGTATGCAAGATTAAACTCAACTCAGTGATCATCCAACACTCACTGCCATACAGATGGATATATATCACACATGATTTTAGTACTATTTTCCTTGTTTCTACAGAAATTCTTCTATTTCTCAGTTCTGCTTAGCTTTTGGAATGCTTCCTGGGCTATCTAATTATATCTGGGGTTCTCAGTGTCGCTCTTTCCATCCGCTGTTAAAACACTTCCGAGATAATTATAAGTTATCCTTTTATGGTGATTTTCTATTCGCAGCTTAGATCTGGCTTTTCATTTGAATATTTGAAGATTATAGCTATCAGGGAAACAAGTAAGAAGAAGGAAGTTCCACTGTGAGATAAGAAACTGTTGGAGTAGAAGAGACGGCTACATTTAAACGTTTCGACAGTGACAGGGTGGGACCGAGATGCCAACACAGTAGTACACTTCAATTCAGACAGTTAGGGAACCAGTGTAAGTAGCTCGTCAGATTTGTTGTCATGAAATTATTTGTAGTAAAGACAGAGGGTAGCTACAGTATGTCTATGAGAAACTGACTGTAAATGAGTTGGTCGATTATGTTGAACAAAAAATCGTGAAATGCGCGAGATGCATTTCTGTTAAAAACGTCTATTTTCATAATAGGCTTCGACAACTTTAAAACGTTTCATTATTAATCTTTCGATAGGTGAACTTGCCAAAGTCTTAAGTTGTTAAATCTGAGAGAAAAAGAAAAAAATATCATTAGACACTTAAACTTAATTCAGATTTAAACTCGGTCCAAGTTATTGGAACTTCCTTTATATATTGATTATTTTCTTTTAATAACCTCGATTTATTTTTCTTACTATATATCTATTTTATTTACTTATATCAATTTAATGTATTTCATATTTTATTTTGATATTTTCTCATGCATCGATCTCAATGGTTTCTTCATAGATATTTATCTTTAATGTTATGAATTGGGCAGAGTGCACTCAGGGGTGACTCCGTTAAAGGACAGAGTTGCAACTGAGGAAAATTATACTGAGAGGTGCCCAGCCCCGGTGAACAGCTACCAGAGGCCGCACCCTCTCATTGCACCAGAGAGTGGTATTGGTCCTCGCACCGACGGTTGCAGGGGCTGTGGGCAATGTTTCGTTCCTGGCCCGGGTGTATGCACTCGGGTTCCCATCTTAGAAAAAAAGACATTGTGTCATCACTCATCTCATTGGCGAGACAGAGTAAATACACAGAGAGAGAGAGAGAGAGAGAGAGACAGAGACAGAGAGAGAGAGAGAGAGAGAGTGTGTGTGTGTGTGTGTGTGTGTGTGTGTGTGTGTGTGTGTGTGTGTGTGTGTGTTCGGCTTAAATTTGCCAATGTTTTTATTTTTTTCAAATTGGTTTAGAGAATATCTGTAAACAGTGAACGGCATTGTGAAACCTAATCACTACAGTTTTAGAGGTGTCAGATTTAACTGGCATTGGCGAGTGGAAGCCACCTGAGTATTGAATGAATTGTAACCTGCATCATGATGATTCGTACTGAGCATCAAAATGCCGCAACTATTACAGCTTCCCGGGTCTCTTTGAACACCGTGAAAGCAATAGGACGTGAAATGGACAACTTCAACGGAGGCTACGAGACCCTAGCTCGTTATGATTGCCTCCGTACGCAACAATTCACCCAACAATTGCAGGAGAAAGTCATGGAATACCCAAGCAAAAAAATGCAGTATTTGGTGCGGGAAATGGGTGTTGCAATTTTTTAAAATGAAGCTCACCTTGAATGAAGACCTACACTACTTGAGGTGTAATGTAAACGTCTTACAAAAAATGGCCCGAGAAAACGTTTTAACAAAGTCAAAGAATCTCATAAACAAAGTGAAAAATTCTGTTGAACCATAGATAATCTGGTTCTTATCTCATGAAATAACTTTTGTCAGGATCAGCTGCACCACACCCAGAACAGATGGCTTGCGTACAATCCATATGACGTTCCTCCAAAATTGTGATGGTTTTGGGCTGTCTCCAATGAGGGTTCACAGGTTCAATTCAGATGGCTACTTGGATTTGCTGAACACCGTGGTCAAGCCTTGGTTAGAGTGAATGGCTGCTGGAAGACCATATATGGCAGCAAGATTCAGCTCCCTGCGACACATCCAGGTAGAGTCAGAAGTGGTTGTCAGTTCATTTTTACGACTTCACCAGTCCCAACGTCTGCCCACTAACTCCCGTGATTTTAATCTTAATGTGTGGGCGCGGTTGGAAAAGACGCAAACCGCACTGCCTGTAACGCCAAAGCCCAGCTGATCGATAGGATTAAGAAGGTGTTTGATTCTCTCTCTAGGAAAACCGCGAAGGCCAAATGTGTCAGATTCCGGAATCAGATCAAGCAGTAGTAAATGCTGAAAGTGGATTCTTTGGGTGAATTGTTTTTTGATTATTATAACCTGTATGCTAGTTTTCTATTTTTCCAATAAACTGATTTTAGCCTAGGTATTCACTTTGTTTTCCGTGGTATGCTTACATTCATTTGATGCTATTATTTTTTAACCGAGAACACGATCATGAAAACATTACGAGCATAACTCTATAGGCAGATAGCAGGAAAGAAGTAGTGGCCTACACCGTGGCTAAATATTTATATATTTCCTAGCAGTACGAAAGGCCCGAGTTTGTGCATAAGATAATTAATGATTTAACCCTCCACCAAAAAACAAAAACAAAACAATTCCATTATATTAGATGAGGATTCAAATTCTTCCCGTAAAATCTTCTTATGCACGTATAAAATCCGTGTGTACAATGAAACAATTACGTATAATACTACAATACATTTTATTTGATACTATTAATTTCATTTTACGGCTTATCAACACATTTAGCGTTTATTTAAAGCCAGAAACTATTTAGACTGTAATTTCTTTAATAATAATAACGATTTACTGATAAAAATCATACTAATTAATCCATAGCTGTGGGGAGAAAGGTGGATTCATACATTAAGGGTTTTCTGTGCGTAAATAAATATGATGAACCTAACTTGAATTGAAAGTCCATTCCCTTATATCTAATTCTGTGCCGTTATCCATTACACCAGGGGTTGGCAAACTACGGCCCACCAAGCAAGTTTCACTGGCACGCAGCCATAAATGACATCACGAAGTTCGAACTAATAAGATATTTAGCTGTTTTAATTTCAATACATGCTAAAGTATATATACTAAATATTGCTTTATAAAATACATTGTAGGACAGGTATATTGACCTTGACTTGTATATTAAAAATACGTATGCTGTTGGCACACTGAATGGTATTAAAACTCTAATTCAGCACATAGTTAGCAAAAGGCTGCCGAACCCGGCATTATACAACCTGCAAATCCAAGCGGTCATCCATCTAGTTACTGATCAATCTTGACCTTGCTTAACCTCGGTGATGTTACAAAAACATCAATATTATATTCCCTTAATACCCAGTCAGTACCACTCAGTACAATCAGTACGGCTTATCAACACCGGTTATTTCAAGCCAGAAACTATTTAGATTTTAATTTCTTTAATAATAATAATGATTTACTGATGAAAATCATACTAATTAACCCATAGCTGTGGGTAGAAATGATGGATTCATATATTTCCCAGGGAGGTTTGCGCGTAAATGAATATAACAAACCCGACTTGAATTGGAACTCGGATCTCTGATATCCAATTCTGTGCCGGTATCAACAGGATCGGCAACCTACAGCATACGTGCCACACGGGGCACGGCAAGAAATTTTCCAATGGCACGCAGCCGCAAATGGCATCACGAATTCCGAACCAATAACTACTACAACGATTAGAAGATATTTAGCTGTTTCAATTTTAATATATACTAAAGTGTATATACCATATATTACTATGTAAAATATATTGTAGAACATATATAGTGACCTTGACTTGTATAAAAATATGTATGCTGTTGGCAGAATGAATGATTTTAAAACCCTAAGCCAGCACATAATTAGCAAAAGGTTGCCGATCCCTCCATTACGCTATCTGCAATTTACTGACCAAAAACCGGTATTTCAATATTATATGGTCGTAATACCCAAGCAATAGTATATACTCTTGTTAAAAAAACAACAAAAAAAAAACAAAAAAAAACAAAACAAACAAAAACAATATTTTGCACGATTATTTTTTTAAACTCAAGCCTTTTCTAGAACTAGTGTTACAGACTCTTCTGTTTACGTCAATTGGCTCTGTGCCATATTAATCTAAACTTAGTTAATATCAGAAAAAATGTAGACATGTGATTTGCACTGAGAGGAAAATGGCGTCGTTTTTAGAGAAATTTATGAAAAGAAATGTCTACACTGAGTGCAGCAAACTATTTATTATTCGTCGCTAGTATTATAAAACTAACTGTTCTCCAAAAGTATATAAAGAAATCGAGTAAAATACAATATAAAAAACATCATAACAGCACCGACCACCGGATTAGACTTACTCGTAATATTTCATGTCTAGTAAATGCTTTATGATTAGAGAGATTACATAATCCTTGTTGCATTTAGATACTTTTTTGATGTTTCTTGTTCATGCATTAGTTTATTAAACAAAGTCAATGACAGATTGGGTTGTCACAAGAAGGTTAGAAACAGATACATTGTGAAAACAGGAACAATTAGGATGTACACATTAAACTATTGTATTCCGATACGAAAAATAAAGCTAAACTACACGTATTTGTTGATACAATCAGAAAACATCCAGTTAAAATGCACACATTTAGATATATTAATACAAATTTCTATGGCGTTAATATTAACAGCTTTCATCCAGTATGTCTTTACAGATGTATCGTGTTTTCGATCCACAGTTGAGATTTAACGTGATTTTTGTTCTTGATGAGTTAATGTTAGTAACTGTAGTACTTTAGTATTACTAATTTAACAGTGATTTTAATCCTCATTGATTGATTCGCATTTTGGTATCCTGATTTATTAATCTAATTTGTTTTTAAAAATAGTGTTTTGTGACACTAAGATCACCGGAGGTTGATAAAAAAAAAGAGAAAGATAAAAAAAAGGAATAGAAGAGAGTCTAATAACTAGATGATAATGGTTGAAATTGCAGGAAGCTGGATTTAAAAATTAAAAACGAAATGCGTTGAAAAATCATGTTTTGAGATAATTCCTAGGAGAATCGTATCCAGATTTAACTAAACGAATATCAGTAAAATTGAACTAAGACTGCCTGTCCTTTCCCACCTTCCACCAATAAGAAAGAGACCATTAAGACATAAGCAAAGATGTCAGATAAAATAAAAGCATATGTCGTCGATCGAAATATCCGGGTGCTCAGCCAAATAGCATTCACGATTCCACTAGAAAAGAAAAAAAATCTGTTTCGAATCAACCACCCAGAAAAAAAAAGAATCCCCACGCGTTCATCGTTATAATTTCGGTGACATTCGTCCAGAGAAAAGTTTACATTAATTCGAATTCCCTTGATACAAGTAGTAAAAAAAATACTATTTCAAGTTACCATGGACAAAAAAAGCTGTGTGGTGTATTTGATTGTAAAAACGAATAAGACAGAGAAAATATTAACTTTCGTTTTAAGGAGAGTGGAAATAGATTTTTCTTTCTTCATTTCTTGAAGAGTCTGGTTGATTGAGAGGATCCCATTATGGAGCAAGCTGATAGATAAGGACTGAGAACTGAAAATTCATTTTTTTCTTCGCTGCGCCATCAGGTAGCCAAGCTGAGGTTGGTTGTTGAGAAGGAAAAGAAGAAGAAGAACGAGAATACGCAAGAGAAGAGAGAATGAAGAGAAGGAGAAGAAAGTGAAGAGAGAGACAGAGATTATCATTTCCCATATAGAGCGATGGTATGAGTCGCGTATAAAGAGAGCAGAAGTTAATCGGTGGCTTGATTCTACTGACCAGTCGCAAAAGGAGGCTGGATAACCCCAAATTTGGAAAACTACTTGACTAAATGTATTTTTATATATAGAAATTTAGAAAAGGTTGTGGCTTAGAGTAGAAAAAAACCGAATCCAGGCCCTAGTCATCCACACCCCTGCCAGACGCAGAAACCCATAAAAGCAGAAGATTTTGGACTCAGAATCAGAGATTGCAGATACAACATGAAGAGTTAAGGTAAGAAAAGAACAGGAGACACAAGAGGCGTGACGAAGAGGGGCACAGAGAAATCCGCCGTGTGATCCTGAACAAAGACCTTGTGGCGTACATGAAACCAGAGCTTAGATATTTAAATTAATACTAAAACAAGCTGCAGACTCCGAAGGTGTTCCCAGTGTTATTTGATTATAACAAGTAGGTAGGCTTAAAAACGCCGTATACAACAAATCATATATAAACCAAATAGTTGTTACATTTTTAGCCCGAGTTAATTCTTTATTTCAAAGGTTTCTTGCTTTTTTGTGTAGATACCAAATGGTAGAACCGTCATCTTTCCAAGTTTGCTTCATAAACGATCTTCTCACCCTTTGATATAAAAAAAAAACAACGTGGCAGATGAGTGAATGGTCATGAACAGACAAACGCTAGCTAAATGGAGTGAAACCGTGCCATCAACACGATACCAGCAACAAAACGAGTAACGCGCAACCGAATGAAAAGTCAGCTAAATGGTAATCACGGCGGTCTGAAGGAACTCGAGGATCGCCGACTGGGTGACAGATGTACATATTTGGCTACCGTTGATAAGGACGAGAGTGGTGTTACATAACTGGTTGCCGTTGACCAGGTTCGACAAAGGGGGGTTACAGTTTCTTGTAGCATAGTTGGCACCTTTATTACGGTACATGAGGGTATTCTATCGTCGCAGAAAATGAAACCAGATTGAAAGATTAGTTTTTTTGTTTTTTTTGTCTGAGGCAGATGCAACGAAGAAATTCATGATCCAAACTCACTGTGCTATGTGCTATCTGAGGTTTTCTGGAAAATCCGCTATAGTTGGACTAAAAGAAATCTTAATCTTTTCTCTACTGTTTGTAGCATACACAAAATATTACAGGTAATTTCAGAGGAAATATTAGCTATTAGGTAGGCTACATGACGAGAACGATCCCCAGAATAAAGATTCAGCTAAGCAAAAATAAACGCTTGAAATTGTCAATTTGAATATATACAAACACCATCAGAATATTTATGTCTGTATTCCTAGGATGAGGAGTTATCACTCTTTACATTATTTACACGCGGACTACAGTCACTATCTTTGTTATTAATATCACAACGTTTCAGCTGTATTGCCCATCGAATTCATCATGTTATTCTAGATTCAGGTAACCTTCAGCGAATTTCGAACTGAAAACTTTATTTAATCTAATTCTTATTTTATTAGTGTTCAGTTATTCTCGCCCAGTTTCTACTAAGTCCGAGTAGGCACTGCTCAGCCCAGAATTTGAACTCGAAGTCACCAAATTCACAAACCGACTTTAATCAACTGCCCTACTAAATAAATTTTACCGTAAACATATCGTAGCCAAACACTAGTATTTTTTTTTTCATTATTGTTTATAATAGTACTTCGATTAATTACTGGAAGTTTACTTTGAAAGTTATGGTGTTTTTTCTTGTTATAAAAATATTGATTTGGTTAAAACATATTTACTGTTCACGTTAGATATCATTAGGAATCATTGTAGTGTCGCAGATGTCATGCAAATGCACTTTTTTTTAATAAATGTCAAAATTACTTTTAACAAAAAAACTAAAAAAATAATCAATATTTTCAACAGATCATATATATTATTATAATAATATGTAATCCTTACTTAGAATATTAGATGAATTATTCTTATTATAAAAACGGTAAAAGTAGAATCGTCGGTAGTGTCAGAAAAGACTCAGAATTTGACTCGACCCACTGATTTCATTTGACATGCCGATAGCCGCCATGTTAGTGAAATCGGTGGGTCTCTTTTTCTCCTTACGTATTAAATTATTTGATTTGTTTTACTTTGTTTTATGGCATATCAAAGTCAATGGGTTATTTAATGCAGACAAAATTTGTATTGCTGGTAATATTTTGTTTTGTCAAAAATCTATTTCTGTTGATAAATTTTTCCTTCAAAACTGTATTTCTGGTAATATTTTTTTTTCCAAAAATGTATTGCTGGTAATATTTTTTTATAAAAACGTATTGTTGGTAAATTTTTTTTTTTCAAAAATGTATTGTTGGTAATTTTTTTTCAAAAATGTATTGCTGATAATAATTTTTTACAAAGTATTTCTGGTATTAAAACGTATTTTTACACTTTCTTCGTGTTTTGACCCCAGTTTCGGGTGTAACTATTTGTCCATAGCTGGGATGCTAACAGGTGCTACCACCCCGGGTCAGGGTATACTTGGGAACACCAGCCATTAAGAGGTGGTTCTACGCTCCTCAAAACCTCCTGATCAGAGGCCTTGCTGCTGGACGTAGTTTATCGTCTTACCCAGGACGTGAATGTAGTTTATCATCATACCGAGGACGCATTAATGAGATGAATACATCGTTTTTTTTTGTTTTTGTTTTTTTTTTAGGCAAATAGTAGAGTGGAAAATAAATCTAAGAGAAGGACAGATAAACATTCCAAATAGTGGGGAAAGCAACCGGAAGACAATTCAGTATATTATTATTGTTATAACGGTTCAGTTTAGCTAATGAAAATGGTAGATATGGAGAGCCATGGTCATTTACGTTCTGGAGGTACATGATATTAAATATGATTACAAAGAAAATAAAATATTTGCATAGTATCTGGGACGAATGTTCAGATTTACCTGCAATATCACTGCTTCAGATATTTCACTTAACAATGCTCCACGTGTGGGTATGCGGGTTGATGTTGATCAAATCAAGACATTTCTTATGAATACTCAACGCGATTCTACGTTGATGATGGATAACGTACGCAAATTAGCCAAGACTAACAATGATAATTATTTGGCAATAATAAACCTTTTGATGTTCAGCTTACACATGATGATGGAAAAACTGTTTGAGACGCACCATTTCGGTGCATGATGTGTTAATTAAGCGTAATGTAAATGTCTTTTTGTATTGTAACGAGCGATAAACGTGGGTACATTACAGCAAAGGGGAAAGACAAGAAATGTCGGGTAAGTAAAATAAACCATCACTGTCCATTCTAAAATTCAATCTCGAGCTAAAGAAGGTAGTGCTATGTATATGTTGGAATAGGGAAGAATTATCAACATTTTCCTGGAAACTAAACGATTGTTTCAATAAGGACTTTTCCCAATTGCACGCAAGGAAGGTGCCAATTTTAGATAACGTGAACGATTCGTTCTTTTTATGTGCCGTGTCCTTTCAGGACGTAGGCGATCATGGCTCTCCACTTCTCACTATCCCGTGTAGCTCTCAGTAAGTTTCTTCCTTCTGCCACCTCCCTCAGACTACGTTCTGTCATCCACTTGATTAAGCCTGCAATACTGCATATTTATTTGGAAATTGGAAGTAAAAATTCTTACTACCGGGCAGGTAGTTTTCCCTCATTTCTCGTATTCATCAAATACCGCAACTTCACATTTACAATCAATTTATTCTGATCTTCAGATTTCTCTTTATAAAACAAAAGTTTTATTATTTACATTATTCGGACTATTGTCCTCATCTTTGTCGCCATATTTATCACAAAGTTTCAGCCGCTGTACGCTCCGGCCTTCTTCAGGTGGTTGGAAAGTCGAACTGAACCCTTTATTTCGCTCACTGGGGTAGACTGTTCTAGTTCCACGTGCCATGTTTAATGAATATCAGTTATCAGTTATGTCCTGTTAATTTCCCTCTAAATGTTCTCCACTACCTTAACCGGGTATTGAACTCACACTCTTTGGGTCCTGTCACTGTATCTAACTAACGCCTTTATCCACTGTGCCATGTGTCCTTAGAATAACATTCCAACCACCTGAAGAAGACCGGAGCGTACAACGGCAGAAACATTGTAATAAATATGGCGACAAAGATGAGGACAATAGTCCGAATAATGTAAATAATACCTCATCTCATAAATATAGACAGATAACAAAAGTTTTATTCTGTATTCAAAAGCTTTCAAATTTCCTCGTGTACATAGCTAAGATATGTCAAAAGATGCTGCAACAGATCATTAAATATGTTTTCCTTATTTTTAATTAAGTAGATGAAGCTTTTCATCTATTTTATAAATATATATTTATCTATCAGTCACACAACCTGAAATCACATTCTTCAATAATGAAATATACCAAGGTTATAGTATGTGGCATTATAAATAAATATTCATTACTACAAGAACAACGGGATATCTCATTAGTAGCCAGGAGATATTATATTGTTTTATTTTATTTTATTATTTTATTTTATTTTTAACATCGTTGCGTTTCGGTATATATTTAGTGATTTAAGGAGTAGACTTCGCTCTTTCACTAAGACAAAAGAGTTAACTACCAAGTTACTAAATTACAAAAAAAGTATTTAATCCATTTGCAAAATTATATACATATAACCGCCATTTTAAACGTTATGGAAAAAAATTATAAAATGTAACAAGACAAAAATATTTACTTCATTATTTATGGCATCTATCAGATGCCACGAGGCGCTTAAGGCCTGGTGGGGATTATTTTGCAATCAAATTATTCCACGCTTGGGATGATCTACACCACGATCATCATCTCTATTCTATGGAAGGCTTGGTTTTCTATCAGAGCTTTCCTTCTTTTGTAACCTCGAAAGGTTTACTGAATGAGGAATAACCAAAACAGAGGTTGGAAATGAACTGGTAATTATTATAATATCAACAAAATAAAATACTCGTCAGCGTCGTGAAGTAGGTAAACCACTTCTAGTGGTGGACTACTTCCACAGCATATTACAACCACTAACAATAGAGTCCAACGTATTTATGAGGATTTGGAACATATCCATTTCTGTTCATATGTACGTTATATAACACCATCTCTTACACGACCACGTGCTTTTACGCAAACGAGTTCTATTTGCCCTGCTTTAGGTTTGTCTATGTTTCAGAGATGAGGTATTTTAACTATTTTCAAAATTTACATTGTTCGGCATGTTGTCCTCATATTTGTTGTCATATTCACGACGTTTCGGCCGTTGTACACTCGGGTTTTCTTCAAGTGATATACGTTGGAATTTCGAACCGAATACTTTATTTAGTTCACCGCAAAATTCCAACGTATATTACCTGAAGAAGGCCGGAGCGTACAACGATCGAAATGTCGTGAATGATATTGAAGATGGGAACAACATGTATTCAAATATTTCATTCTCCTAGACTGGTATACAAACAAGGCTGAATGTGTATCGAAATAAGTAACCCATAACTGAGATGGATTTATACTTTTCCGAATGGGATTTGCATGAAAGTGAATGCATCTAATCTAATGTTTCGACGATTTCTCATGATTTATGTCATATATTATATGCGCATTATATACACTCATTATTAATATGGTAGATTCCAGTCCTCTGAAGATTTGATCGCGGTACGGGGTGAACAAGTAAGCTGCCGTTGTCACTTCGATTTAACTAAATACATGGTTATGAATGGAAGCAATTTAATCTTGAAAATCACAGATAGTTTCTACGGATGTTTTGACAGCATTTGGTTAATGGCAAAGTATTGTACAATATTAGATTCGCACGTTCTGTTGAAAGGCCTTGAAGTTCTCGGTCTCATATCATCCCTCAATCTTTATATAATGTTTTCATTCTTTTAATCATTTCACCCCTAAGCAAGGCAATAAAGACACTAAGATGAAACGGGTTTGACTGAGTGTGAGAGAATATGATATAAAAGCAAACACTATTAAGGAAAGAGAACATTAAAAGAACAAGAATTAAGAAGACAGAAGATAACGAATAACAATGAATTTGAATTTTTGATGATCAACGTCGTCTGGAAGGCAACAAGCTGAAAACGAGTTCAACAAGCGGGAATTCCCGGGGAAGAAACTGTTATCAAAGAACTTACGGTTACAACTAGATATTTCCAATGTAATATTTTGGGACCTTGCCGCTAATCTAGTATTAAACTTAAATTCATAAAGTCTAGGTGCCAAGGAGGGACTTTCATTAGAACAGTTACCATGAAAATATTCAAAGCCCCAGGGAAACTATATTACAACGGTGGAAAAAATGACTGAAGCCGAGATGCCAGGTCACGGTCTAAGACATTGCAGATTCTTTATTGTATTTTATCAAGAATCTCTAAATACATAGCCGAAGCACCAGACCAGATGTGATTGTAATATTCAATGTATGGACGAATGGTAGACTTAAAAATATGTAAGATAGATTCTGCTGAAAAAAATTATTTGATACACTGAGTCAACATCCCTAACAGTAGACCGTGCAATTGATTCAACATAATGCATAGTTAATTTAAGTGTTCTTGGATTATTTTTTTAGTTTCTCAAAGAATTTGCTGAATTAAATCGTGTGAGGAAATATAAGGTTATCCTAAAATTAGTTTTGTTGCGACTGTTAAAAAAAAGAACGAAACTTAATTATGTAATTGTTGGTAAGCGTAAATGGAGTAGATCTGTTGGTATTAGAAGAGATCAGCTTCAAGCTGGCTGCAAAAATCCAGTGAAGAGGCCGGGAATGTATCTGACTATACCGTTAGATAGGGATGTAGTCAGTCGAAGATTTAGTTTCTAAAATCTCATGTGCTGAGCTTTACTGTTTATGTTATTTCTAAATCGCATTGCCTTGTACTGCTCTAGAGAGGGAATTGTCTTTAATATCTTTCATACTCCCCGCTTTCTCCTTTGTGGTGGCAATCATATTAAATGCCTGACATATCGCAGTGGGACATATCCAAAGTTATAGATGAAAACACAGACACGTTTGTGTCTACTTTTTCATAAACAAACACACACACATGTCTATGTGTGTGTGTGTCAAACGTGTTAAAAAACCATAGGTATTGCAAGTTAAGCCAGTTAGTGAATTTATTGTGTATTAGTAATTTGTTAAAATTGATCTTCGAGTGTATATATCTCTCTATATATACATTTATAAACACGCATACACACACA
>CAHIKZ030000916.1:610000-657500 GCA_903632075.3 Acanthosepion pharaonis | reverse complement strand
CTCTCCATTTTCAATGGCATAATAAAAATAGCCCAAATTGTCTGGAACGAACTGGAACGAACAAGTACATGCACAATTTGTAACCACAGTAAGCAGAAAAATTAAATCTCTTGTTCGTAAAAAAGAAAAAAAAATCTATGTATGAAAGTTTGTGAATTCTGTTAGTCCTTCCGTTCGTCTGTTCGTCCGATCGTCCGTCACACCCTCTAAAATATCCATTGACCACATTTAGGGGAGAAGTGTGGGCAGGTAAGGGGGTACAAAGTACAGCTGGTTTTACTAGAGTGCGTAAAAACCGCGAATTAGGGATTTTTCTTAAATTATTTTTTCCATACAAGTTATACTGTTAAAATTTCATCGATTGATTTGCGAAATTGGACGAAACGTAGAATTTGTAAATCTCGAAAAAAATGTTAGCGATAACTTTACCATTACTAAATACTCTGAGGAATTCAACAGGCGTCAGTGTGTTGTAAATAAACATATAGTACAATAAAAAAAAAAAAAAAACTATTTAAATTACATTATCAATCATTTTTAATTATTCAGGTATCCACACAACCTCACCAAACACTTATTGTTCAGGTGTAAATAATAATTAAAAGAACATCATCATTTGATTCTACTTATAATCTTCCTATTCCATTGGTCACTTTTATTTACATCGGTAGTTAACCCGGATGTATATTATTTTTTACACGTTTTTCTGCTGGGTATTTTCAAGTTGTTATAAATTTATTTTTTTAATTAAGAAGTTCGTTAGCTTTTCTGTTATGTAATGGCCCCGCCTTATTCCTCTCCTCCTGCATGACTTTGCTTCAGTAAATACTTTATATTGTGGATGGCATTAGTATCCTCCATAATGCTCCAAACATAGAGGGAGTGTCTGAAGGATTCATTATTGCTTTTACAGCAACCGACATCAGAGGAAAGCCGTATTGATTGAATTTTTGACGTTAAAAAATAAGACGCATATTGGGCTGTTGTATTGTTCAGAAAGAAAGGAACATGACATGCAAGGCCGCTAGCATACGAGTTTCATCTGTAAGAAAAATACAGGAAGCATCAAGAAAGCGAGAAAAAAGAAAAGAAAAAGAACTCTCAGTGCAATTTCACTTCGGCTGTGAGTAATTCTAGATCGACATGGCACTGTGATGCACTTGTGAATTATTTACTGATACATAAAATACAGTTCACGTATAAGCAAAATTTAACATCAGATAACAAAAAAATACAACCTTGTGTAAATTAATTGAAACAAAACGAATAATTCCGCCATTATTTACATTTTTTTGTATTTTTCCAATGAAACATGACCAAATGCACATGTTAGTACTTCGTATGTCCATTCCACGAAGTCGTTCCTTGCAGATTGATCAAAGAGTCTCGATTGGATTTAAATCAGGAGAGTTTCCGGACCATTCTATATTACTTTGATTTGCTCACTAGTACGGCTTGCCAGTTTGTTCGTACATCGTTTCAATTTTCGTACGCTTCCTTGGAGTAACGTCTATCACAGGCAATGGCCGTAGGATAACTAATCGAGAGTCGAGACAACAGTGCATATATCTTAAAAGCCGTAACATTTATGCTGTTCCGAATGACGCTGATTATCTTTCTCTCTATCTATCTATCTATCTATCTATCTGTCATGACTGGTTCATATTTATGTAGTTATAGATCTATCTGGTAACTCATAAAAAATCAATAATTTTATTTATGTAGTTATTTATTCATTTTAATAATTTCACTTCATTTAAGGCAATAAAATCCCATCAGGATGCAAGGGGTTACTGAAAGTGAAAGAAATACAGAGAAAAATAAAAGAACACATCAAAGCGGCAGACAATGACGATGGGCTTTGCATATAAATTTATAAAGATCGTAGTTGACAGGAATATAAGAACACGGAGTTCCGCAAGAAATACGAGAGAAGAAACAAATATCAATTTTAACCAGCAAATTATGAGACCTGATTGTCAATCTATGTGTGCAATGTACACACAGGAAAATATCGTCAGAACGATTATAGTCAAAATAGTTATAGAAATACACAAGGAACCTCCATTTAACGCGACGGGAATGGATCTGAGGCCTAAATGGCGTTTCTTCTTTGGGTTATGTCAAGAATCTTTAGACAGAAATTGAAGAACTTGTCCAGTAGTGGATATAATATTAAATGCACTGTAGAATGGTGAATATGTAAATATAGATTCTGGCAAAAAAAGAAAAAAAAACAAAGAAAAAAATGCCTTCCCTAGGAGTCGACTTACATTGGTTTGGTTTCTTTTGTTTTACGTCATATCAATATCAATGGATTATTTAATGCCGACAAGATTTTTATTGTTGGTAATATTTTATTTTTAAATGTATTTCTGGTAATTTTTTTAATCTATAGCTGGTAATTTTTTAAAAATGTATTGTTGCTAATTTTTTTGAAGTGGATTGCTGGTAACATATTTTTCAAAAACGAATTGCAGGTAATAAGTTTTTTTAAAAATGTATTCCTGGTAATAATTTTTCTTCAAAAATTTATTGCTAATAATATTTTTTACAAAAAAATTCTGGAATTAAAACCTATTTTTATGCTTCCATAGTGTTTGACCTCAGCTTGGGGGGGTTAACTATTTATCCATAGCTGGGGCCGTAACAGGTGCTACCACCCCGGATCAAGGTGGACCTGGGAACCCCAACAATTAAGAGGTGATTCCACGCTCTTCAAAACCTTCTGATCAGAGGCCTTGCAGTTGGACGTAGTTTATTGTCTTACACAGGGCGCCGATGTAGTTTATCGTCATACCAAGGGCTGGTAGTAGAATTAGCAATTGATTCAATGTAACTATTTTACTTCATGTGAGTGGAAAATGTATGGTTAAGAATGCACATTGAGTTGCTCTACTGGAGTTTAGCATCAGCTTTGCTAATGAAAGTAAAATTGTTTCTTTAAAATGATTAACAGCGGACAGTCTTGTTTCAGAGTTAACACTCTAATCCTTGACCCTGCTAATACTAGATTATAGGATATTTAATTTTATCGAACCTATCTCAATTACTATTAAGACAGAGGTAAATAGTTTTATCATTGGTATAGATCCCTAGGCGGGAACTGATTGCATTAGGAAGGTTGTTGGTGAAAATAAGACAGTGGGACGCTTGCATTAATAGTAAAAGATCCAGTGGCGATCTAAAATAACTTTCATTCCACGGTTTGATATGAAAGATATAATCAGATGAAAGAACCCGTCAGAAACAGCAATAAATAAAATAACCCTTTAATTTGGGAAGATAATCATCATACCAAATCCTGTCAAACGCCTTCGAGATATGTAAATCAACTTCCTGCTATTTGCCGTTCTTATCCCGGTCTCTTGACAGCCTTTTTCTGCAATGACCGTCAAAACATCGGGAGTTGACCTAAAGAAACGAAATCCATATTTTTTGTCCGAACGAAAACCCCGCGAGAAGAGATGCCTAATTTGATGTTGATTAGAGCTTCTAGTAATTAATCTAATAGTTAGTAGGATAGACGATTCACTAGAGAAAAAAAATCCGCCAATATGGAAAGCAAGAATCAGCAAGTGATCTATTGTAGAGACCGGAGATAACAAGGTCAATTTCAGGAGCAAATTTCTTAAGAATTTCTCAAGGACACCATCCAGTCTGGAGAGGATTATATGCAAATCACACGGTAAAGACTGAATCTCCAAGGAAAAAATTCAGGCAAGGATATTCTTGATGAGACGAGGATAGATTTGGAATATTATTTGCGGGCAAAGGATTCTGATTTATTGATTAAAAAGAGGAAACGAGAATTGAGAACGAGAACTTAGGCTTACTTAATAGAGAGCCACCAGTCGTCAGGACAAGCAATCTTGTGAGAAGATATACGATTCCTCACTCTATAAGAAAACAATCACTTTGAGGATATTTTGCTCTTATTATAGCGAGAAATATTACAATGTCAGTCTTCCTATAGATTAATATACACAAATAAGTTTTTTTATGCAAACCCAAACCACTATCCATACGTAAATATATATATATATATATATATATATATATATATATATATATATATATATATATATATCGAGTGACAGAATTCTCGATAAAAAGCGATTCCTACACCGGTTCTATTCTAGAAAGATAGTTCGTTGATACCCTTCCATGAAAGCGCCTTGATATTATGCGTCTGCTAGATTTTGGTCAAGACTCCACCCAAGAAATGCTTCGCCTATCTTTTACTAACTAACTTTTTATTGCTTTAACTGAATCATGTTACCATTTTTATTTCTAAACTTTTTAAATTTGTTTGAATTTTCTTAAATTCCTGTTATATATTTTTTAAATTTCTGTTTTATTTCCAAGTAAATTTTTGCTGTAAGCCTTGCATTGAGGCAAGTATATACACACACACGTGTATATATATATATATATATATATATGTGTGTGTTTGTGTGTTTGTGTGTGTGTGTGTGTGTGTGTGTGGATATGTAGGAACATAGGAAACAAAACGTTAGGTAAATAATCTGGAGTTATTTAGTATTTTTTTTTTCAAAAACAGCGCTCCATACAGAAATAGAGCTTGAATTAGATTTTACTTTTTTATTTTTTTTTATTTATTTATATATATATATATATATATATATATATATATATATATCTTACTTACATCAACCAAAAGATATTGTCAACCAGCTACGATGCTAACAGCAGCCGACATAAACACAGCCGATTTCTTCCACCGAGTGCGCCCAGGGACTTCTCT
Organism: Acanthosepion pharaonis; assembly: GCA_903632075.3. Classification (NCBI taxonomy): domain Eukaryota; kingdom Metazoa; phylum Mollusca; class Cephalopoda; order Sepiida; family Sepiidae; genus Acanthosepion; species Acanthosepion pharaonis. The sequence continues at coordinate 652,732 of CAHIKZ030000916.1, read as the reverse complement.
GTCTGAGTACAGAGGGGCAACTGAGGAAAATTATACTGAAGAGGTGCCCAGCCCTGAGGTGCAGCTGCCCGAGGCCACGCCCTCCCATTGCACAAGAGGGAGGGATCGGTGCTCGCACCGAGGCCAGCGCAAGCGACGGTTGCGGGGGCTGAGGGGAATTTTTGTCCCTGCCCGGGTGTACGCGCTCGGGTCACAACATTAATCCGACCTTGCGTCACATCTCATTCTCATGTGGGAATGAGTAAATACAGCGATGTGCTCCCCCTCTTTGGAGGGGTGTACGCGCACTATTTATCATCTCTCATTTGCGTCTCTGTCCTTGGAGCGAGTGCGCTCAGGGGCTTCTCTGTCAAAGTACAGAGGGGCAACTGAGGAAGATTTTACTGCAGAGGTGCCCAGCCCTGGGGAACAGCTGCCCTAGGCCGCACCCTCCCATTGCGCAATAGGGAGGGATCGGTGCTCGCACCGAGGCCGGCGCAACCGACGGTTGCGTGGGCTGAGAGGAATTTTTGTCCCTGCCTGAGTGTACGCGCTCGTGACCCCACATTAATCCGACCATGTGTCACATCTCATTCTCGTGGGGAAATGACTAAACACCGCGTCATGCTCCCCCTCTCACCTTCACCTGGCCGACATTCGTGGAAAATAAACCTCCACATCTCAAGTGTTAATAAAAGCAAAGCATGTCAGATTTATAAAGATTTCCTATTTGTCCCTTATCCTATCATTCTCTTGCATTCCTCATTCCTATCTTTGATCTTAATTCATATATATATATATATATATATATATATATATATGTGTGTGTATATATATATATATATATAAAACAGATGTAAACTATGCCTGGAAGAAAAAAATAAAATAATTATGTATAAAAATATAAGCCAGTTATTGAACCAGAGAAATGAAATTATACTTAAATGTCATCATAAAAATAAGTTTATATTGTCTTAAAAATAGACATTTATTTTGCATCAAACACTGAAAAATATATGTTAGGTTTGTAACTATGTAAGTTTATATATATGTATGTATATATGTTTATGTGTATTGTATATGTGTGTATCTGTCTATTACTTTTTATTACTATTATTATTTCTTTAATTATATTATATATATATATTTTTTATTACTATTAAATGATGATGATGTTTAAATGAATAACAACATAGATTGCATTTCTGTGATTTTTATTACTGGTTGCGCAGTTAAAGTTTTATCCATAAAATTTTCCCCTACTTCTCTTACTGCAATATTCTCAAAAAAATCTAAAGTAGGATCTGTAATGTAATCGGTACTGAATTAGCTTATGACTTCAGCCGCTTTCTCACAGACGTGATGTGGCTTCCCTCTGTCTTTTCTACAAATATTTTCATGGCTACTGCACTGATGAGCATTTTCCCCTGGTGGCCTGACTACATGAATTTAAGTGCACTACTAGATTGGCATCTAGGTCCCAACTTTTTACTGTTGAAATAGTTAAATATAACCGCCCTTCTAACAGTTTCTTTCTTCGCACTTCTCCATATTGTAACTCCATTCCTCTCACTTGATTCCCTGATAACTACAATCATCAAAAACCTAAATGCAGCATCAGTCACCATGTTTTGTTGTGTTGATACCTGTTCTTTTTCCTTTCTTCAATCCCCCCTACACCCACACTTTTCTCTCATTTTCACTCTCCATAACCCACTGTGTGATAATGGTAACTGCTGACTTGCTTGGGGTGAAATGCTTAAAAAAACCCCAAAACATTGAATATAACATAATTAGGATACTGACAGAAGCATCTAATAAAATAATTAGGGTACTGAAAATAGCATCTACCACAATCAAAGGTAAAGCTCTCCCTACCAACAGCTAAAATAATAAAAAAGTGCTCAATACAATATATATATATATATATATATATATATATATATATATATATATATATATATATAAGGCCGGATGTGTGTTTGTAACGAATGCACAGCCGCAATTTTCGACGGATTTGCACCAAAATTTACATGCACATGCTCCAAGTTAGCGGTAAGGCCAAGACTGACTACATTTCCCAACTCTCAACGATAGTGGAAATAATCGATTTTTCATGCTTCTACGGCAGTTTTCATGTAGTTTGCGGCCATTTTCTACTGGCCAAAGTGAGAGCCTATAGCTGCCTGCCACGAATAGGCAGGAAGATTCTATTGGCCAGCATGAGAGCCAACGGCTGAATGACACGAATGTTCACTAGCATGCTAGCATGCAAAAAAAAAAAAAAAAAAACGATAGCTGCATTCGTCACAAGTGGGAAAAATTTAAATCTGCATGGCACTTTACTCCAGTTGGCTCATTCGCTTGCTTAAACTCAATGTTGATTCTGATTCCGCAGAACTGGGTTGGGTGTGAAAAAGTATTTGTTGTTAACATTCTTTTATCATTCGTTTTTTTCCAGTTACGAGTGCTTTTTTTAAAGCTGATCGTTTTGTGTTCATTTTGTTTAGTTCTCTCTTCGTGACAGATTTAATGTTTAGTAATGAGCTTTGAAAAAATTCGCGTGAGATAGGCAAGAAGTAAGTCATGTAACAACATCAGCAAGGCAAAGGGTATTCCTTTAAAGGCAAGGAAGGGCAAAAATATTTTAAGTCAAGTGATAGCGATTGCTGTATGAGTCGTACGATTTTGTAATCAAGCACGGGCAACGCCGGGCCACGCTGCTAGTATATATATATATATATATATATATATATATATAAACAAAACAATATGCTAAAACATTAAAGAGTAGATTACTTCATCGCCTGCATTAGTTGTCACAAAAAATACATGGGAGAAACCTCAAAGAATCTAAATAAAAAGGACATTTTACAAAATAATACATCAAATGCTTTGGTTGCTCACCCAAACTAGACTGACCAGAACTTTGACATAAACATTGTTATCATGATCAAGAGAGAAAAATTCAAAACGACGTAAATGTCTAGAGAGAGCCTTAATCGCAAGGCCATCTACATTAAATTTGCCCCCTGGCTCTTACAACATTTCAACATTCCTTGCAGATGCTTTAATATCACAGTGTGGAATACATACTTGTAAAAGTGATAGAAATAAAAAAGAAAAGACTCTAAAGCAATTAGGTTGAAAAAATTCTAAAATTCCCTGCAACCCTCTGGCGTGCGAATTTATAGTCCTACCAACATAACAAAATTAGCTCAATGAAGTCCTGAAACTTCGAGTAACTTCGAAGGAAGCTGTTCTTTCGGCAGGTGTGTAATATCGGTTCCGCTGTACTGCCGTTTTGTGAATGGTTTCTGGACAGTGCAGCAGTCGCCAGTGGGACCACTCGATGGCATTATGATAGGTTCTGTTACGGCAGTATCTTCTGCGAGTCAAACCAGGTTATTTAGCGTACATCTTCAGTGGGTGTCAGCTGCACTGACTACTATTCATGTACTAAACCAAACAAAACAAACATGAAAGCAATCAAAATGAAAACAAACAAAAAATGCAAATCCAACTTCCAACATTAAACCCCTGTTACACCATTTCTTCCACCAATGTAAAGGGTCTACGTTCCGACTTTCTAGAAGTGATACTACAGCTTCTTCAAACTCAACAGAAACTCCTGCTCCTGTCTGAAACGAGTATCAATGCCTCGATCCCAATGCAGGAGCTAACAATCCCAGGTTATACTCACATTATAAAATCAATACGACTAACTAAATCGCCACGGTCGTGGACTCGGTGCCTACATCAAGGACGTGTTTTCCTGTGGCAGGCACAAACAAAACGAGGACCCTGATATCCTGGATGTGTGTTTCCATGTTGCACTTACACATAGTCTTCGCCTGTGACGTCGCCTCTCCTTGGTCGCAGCGTCGACTCTGTCGTTCGATCTCGTTCGCGGCTCCAACTGTGACGTGACGTGATGTGGCCGCCGAAGGGTCGATCCTTGTCACGGACAGCACCAGTTGTGACGTTTTTTGCCGCGACGTCAGTTGTTCGCTCCTCGCTCCAAGTGTGACGTTCCAACCCTCTGGTTAGATGATTACCAGCCTCGCCGTTCCCAACTCGCTTCCAACACCTGGTTACTAGGGTAACTGTACTGATCTCCGGTCTGCCTACCCACGTTGTGATTAGATCTTAGACAGACGGGGCCGTATGCCAGCTGGGTTAAACGGGGGTGGCAACACACAAGCAAAAGAAAAAAAAAACTCACGAGGCAAAAAATTACTGATAAAAAAGGGTAACAACCTTTTATATCTAATGTTCTTTACATAAAAATTATTCTTACTTCCCGACCCGTTTTGTGGACTGTGGCACCAAGCTTCTATCATACAATTTAAAGACTTCGAGTTGCCTACTCTCTAGAATTTTGTATGTCGGAGTGTGGTTTGGTTTCGACACTGGGCGCTAATCTCTACCAGTCGTTCACGGCTGATTCTTATTCGCTTCGGCTTGAGTTGGACGTATTTCTTCACTTCGATTTGGGTTGGACGAATTTCCACCCTCAGGCTTGGCCTGGTTTCAACTTCTTCTAGACGCAACTGCAAGTAACTTCTTCTTCCGTCCTGCAACTCTTCTCGCCAAGGTCCGAACTCTTCTCTCTGCCGTCTGAGGTGATCTCTTCTCTCTGCCTTCCGGGGCTGAACTGTTCTGCTTGTTTGGCCTGCAACTTTACTGCCTGTCTGGCCTGCAATTCTTCTGCTTGTCTGGCCTGCAGCTCTTCTGCCTATCTGGCCTACAGCTCTTCTGCTTGTCTGGCCTGCAGCTCTTCTGCCTATCTGGCCTGCAATTCTTCGGCCTGTCTGGCCTGCAATTCTGCTCCAACTTCTCTGCGACTTTCGAGCAATTTTCTTCTCTTCGACTTGGCTGCGACTTCTCTGCCTGTCCGGGCCAAACGGACCGGCCCTTCTTGCCTGCAAGGGGCGAATGAGCAGGGCCCGCCGTCCGCTCTCCAACTGCTCTGGCCGTCTACCCCGCAACTCTCTGATTTCTGTCGATTGGGGTCCTGCTTTTATTGACGCCGCAACAAACTGGGGTGGGTCTGTCGGCGCCAGGGTTTTCTTGATAATTCCAAAAGTCGCATTAGTTCTGATTTCCCATTATCGCTCTTATTTTCACCCCTACTTCCTCACAGTGCCTCTGGGGGAGGCGCATACCCATCTCTCCAGGTCTCTCGTATGTCAGGTGACCGTTTTCGACCAATGGGTCCTGGTCGAGCGTCCTTTCTCCTCTTTCTCGCATATCACGTGACCGCTTTCGGCTAATGAGATTCTGGTTGGGCGTCTCCGTCCTACGTGACGTCTCCAATCGGGCGTGGTCTATCCCGGCTTTGTTCTGGGAAAGAGACACCTTGCTAAAAAAAAAAATCCAATTTGGCCTTTTTCGCACGCACGAAAATGACAATCTCGGCCCTTCTCACCTTTTGGCTTTTGTCAAAACAGCCCGCCGCTAATTAGATGTGACTTCAGGAAGAATTTTTCTCGTCTCGTTGGCGCTTTCTGTGAGCCAAAACAATTGTTTTCATTCCTTTATTTTCGTTCAGGCCTGACAGTTAAAATCTTAATTATCTGAATTGAAAATATCCTCACTTCATCATCGTGGGGGTTCTAATCTTCAACAGGTCAGGATCTGTATACAATTCCAGCGATCACCTTCTCATTCCAAAGACACCCCTTTCCGAGTAATGTTTAGTTTTCCATTGTTCTAAAAAATCCCATTTCTCCAAATTGATAATGAGCTTCTACATTCCGTGGACACAAAAGTAGGCCAGATGTTTTGACCGATATTTTTATCAATCGTACGTATGTTCATTCACTTTTACCATGTCTGTTTTCTTTTTATTTCTTTCATTATCTCTAGACTTATTCTTAATAATAACAATTTCCATTGTTCTTGAAATTCGGTCAGGCGCGTTGGCCTAGATATCTCTTGACACCTGTTTTCGCTTATGACCGGCTTATCTATTTCTCCTCCTCTCCTTTTTTCTTTTCTTCTTCTTCCCTTAGGATCGCCTAAATACAATTAGAGAAATATTCTCAAAACTTAATTACTCTTCGTCTAAATAACTAACAACTGGTTAATAAACCGAATAAAAATTAAATCATATTTCTAGGAATATTTCTTTTTAGTTTTTCTAATAATGCAGGGTGCCACACATGTATCGCCCTCAAGATGAGGGGTTTGTAATTATCGGTCGAATATCAGATGATTCACTGAATTTCCATCGGCTAAATTTCACATATACGGTGACTTCAATGTTCACCACAAAGAGTTGTTAGTCCGCTCTATCAAATCAATGGAGAAATCAGATATTGCATAGACATCTCCATTGCAGATGATTGAAGAACGCATCCGAGCACCGGAAGCGACTGAGCAGCTGGTGAACCGCCTCGACACTTCTCTAACCCTGCTGTAACAAATGATCAGCAATATTTTAACAGAGGCTAAGCTGCTGTGTCTAATATTACAATTGCTCCCGAGAATATATCATCCTCAATAGACAAGATGAAGGTTTTCGCCTCCATCTTTTCCTAAAAATAACTCAACGTTAGATGACAAAGGTCGTACACTCCGCACTCTCAGGGAAACCTACGACTTCTCACTGTGCACAATTTCAGAAATATTCTCATTTCTGCAAGAGATGCATCTAGACTTATCAAAAGCCTCGACCCCCAAAAAGCCACTGGTCCAGACTAAACTTCAGCGGTCGTCCTTAAGATTATCAACCCAGAATTATCCCCGATTCTAACAAAGTTATGCAACTGTAGCTTGAAGGAGAAGCACGTGGAAGGTGGCAACTGTATGATCGGTTTTCAAAAACAAAGGCAACCGATCCTCTTTCTCGTATAGACCCATTGATCTCTTCAGTATCTCCAGTAACCTTTTTGAGACAATGAATGCAACTAGCCAGTTGTTTCCCCACGGGCAAGTTTGTGTTAGATTCAAAGACAGGTCACCTGTCAATCTGTGATCGTCAAGACATTTATAGCTGCACCTGTATATCTTCCTATCATTGCCATAGAAAGATAATAGTCTTAAGTAGACAATTTATACAATTCAGAAAGAAGATTGGCCCGAGAAGTGAGCTCCGGGGACGCCTGCGTTGACCACGAAGTCCTCACAGGACTGTTCGTTAATAATTACTTTCAGGGTTCTATCTGTTAGGAAGTATTTTATAATAGAGAAAGCCCTTCCAGTGCTTCAGTAACCAGAGAGCTGGAGTAGCCAACTTTTGTGCCACACTTTTTTGAAGGCCTTCGAGATAAGTAATACTATGGTCTTTACGGTACGTGTGTCGTCAAGGGCCTAACTAATTCAGTGTGTAATGGTAGTTAGGACATCAACAGGGGATCAGGCTGATCGATACTCATATTTCTCGTCGCATAAGAGATTGTGCCTATCCAGGTTATCGACGACCTTCTTGTTGGAGGCCTCAAAAAGGTTACTGGAGATACTGAAGAGATCAATGGGTCTATACGAAGAGGAGAAGATCGGTTCATACATTCCATCACCACCGATCAGACCACAACGTCCGCCAGTCACGATGAACGGATGCCTTCTCAAGGAGGTCTCGTACATCGAGAGGATATTGGGCCTCAAACTAACACCCGACATCAAGTGAAATTCCTGTATACGATACATAGCTAACGATGCCGGTAAAACAATCGGTTTCCTGTACCGCTCCAGTAAGAACCTGATTCCTCATGCTCTCTTCTACCTTTACAAGTGCTAGATCAGGCCGAATTGGATTACTGATGCCATATTTGGCCATATATCCAGCTTCCGACATCTTTCTCACTGTCGGGATGTGATGGGTCTTTCTCTGCTCTATCACTACGACCACGGAAAGTGCTCAGACGAACTGCATCTCCTGGTTTCATCCGGTCAGACCTTCACGGCAAGGATCCGACATACTACTTGCATTTTAGCAACACATCCATATTCCATTGGTGAGTATTATGTTCCACTGAAACAGTTTTTTTTTTCTCGCTAACCTTTGCCCTATAGAACAGATTCCCTAGGGTATGTTTCCCCGATCACTACAGTCTTAACCTGGGTTAAGCGTTATCTTCTCCTCCTATCTATATAAGTGGCCTCCGGTCCTTGTACAGAGTGAGCGTTACTGTAAAATAGTATTAAACGACAATTTTAGTGATGTTTTGTCTGTTATGTTTTCTTTCAAACAGTTGTATAATTACGGATTTTTTCTTTTTTATCTCGTTTCTCCATTTCTTATCTATCTATCTATCTATCTATCTATCTATCTCTCTATCTATCTCAGCCTGTTCCTACCTATCTATCTCATCCTGTTCCTGTCTATCTATCTGTCTATCTCAGCATGTTTCTATCTATCTGTCTATGTCAGCATGTTTCTATCTATCTATCTATCTATCTATCTATCTATCTATCTATCTATTGTTGTATATCTATACACCGTTTGATGACAAGGATACTTACACGTTTGTCGCTGACGTAAATATTTACCAAACCCATTGTAAAAGGTGAAATACAAATACGCATCTTCAAAGCAAGTAAAAATGTCTCATAGGAAATATTTAAGCAATACAGTTTTTCATTAAATTTAATGTATTCATCTAGTTGTAAAATCTGTAATTTCTATTTCCCTATTAATCTAGCTTACTCAGTTCCTATCTATTTTGTTTATTTTTATATATCAAAAAACAATATTGAGTAAATTATGACAAACTCGAAAAGTTAGTGTGACACGATACAAAAACTTTTCCAGGTTGTCATATTTTACTAAATACTATCACTTTAAATGTAAATCATTAATTAACAGTCCATTTTTGCATGAAATTACACATATTTTTGTCTTCATGTCCGTTATATACCGTACCTATGAACACTAATACATATGTCCTAATCCGCATAAATACGTTGGACTCTATTGTAAGTGGGGGTAATATGCTAAGTAGTCCACCACTAGCAGTGGTTTACCTCCTTCACGCCACTGCCGAGCATTGTATTTTGTTGATATTATGAAGATTACCATTTCATTTCCATCTCCGTTTCGGCTATCCTCATTCAGTAATCCTTTCTAGGTTACAAAATGTATACATACATACATACATACATATATATATATATATATATATATATATATATATATATATATATATATATATATATTGATGCATGTTTCATTAAATAATATTGACAAGTTTTGTCTATTTATTTTAAGTAAGTTCCTTTCATATTGTCTGATAAGATTAATAACATTATCATTCTTAAATACCTATAATTGATAAAAGAAATCATTAGTTTATACCAACGGCATCCCATTTCTCGTTTTCACTCTCGCGTGGTCATGTGTGACGTCACGAGCTGCGACGCGATTTTCGCTTCCGCGTCTCTTATACACGAGTTAGTCGTTGCTTTGAAATTTTTCATTATATTGAAAAGTAATGGTCATCTTTGATAATGGCAGCAATTATTCCGTTGCACGCTCCGGCCTTCTTCAGGTGGTTGGAATGTCGAACTGAACCCTTTATTTCGCTCACCGAAAGACTGTTCTAGTTCCACGTGGCATGTTTGATGGATGTCAGTTATCAGTTATCTCCTGTTAATTCCCCTCTGAAAGTTCTCCACTGCCTTAACCGTGTATTGAACTCACACTCTGTCACTGGATCTAACCAACGCATTTATCAACTGTGCCATGTGTCGTCGAGGACACACGGCACATGGCACATCTGGGTATGAATTTCTGGGTATTATAAACCTAATGTCTTCAGCAACCACTTTTACCAGTGCACATATTGCAATTTTGCTGTTATCATTTCATGTTTTTACCAGAGTTCATATTGCAACTATGTTGCTATCATTGCTTTGTGATAAATATGGCGACAAAGATGAGGACAATAGTCCGAATAATGTAAATAATGTACATATTACATCATCTCAGAAATATAAACATACACACACACACACACACACACACACACACATATATATATATATATATATATATATATATATATATATATATATATATATATATATATATATATATTTATATATAAGATTAATAGCCAGATTTGAATTAGACCAGGCAGGAAACAGTAGTACTAAAATTGTCTGAGGATATCGTAAGTTTCAAACCAAGGTAGAAGAATAAATTCATCTTTTATAAGTATATATATATATATATATATATATATATATATTGTGAGAGATTTCTAGATAGATTTACTAAGGAAAACATGACGAATAATTCCTCTATGCGACGTGTCCCTTCAGAAGGTCGGCTACCATTGTTCTGTTCAACTTTCTGTCCCTTTTAGGTCATTGAAATATTTGACTTAGCGCTTTCTCACTCTCTCTTAATTCATGTTTTGCCAGCCAATTACACAATCTCGTTAGGTAGTCTGTTCCTCTCTGTTGTGATTGATAAATTTTCCAAGATCTCATTCCACGTTATGTCTAACTGAAATTTCATTTGCCTCTTTCTGATTCTAACTATAAGTATCCTTTTGATACCATAATCTCTAAAACTTCGTCCTCGCTTACATATTCAGTTTATGGCATTCTCAACTTCTTTGAATAGAACCACATTTCTGTCATCTACTCTTCTTTAAAAATCCTTTTTTCTCTCGATAAAAAAAAAACTATTATATTCTTCGATACGAGCATAAAACAGCAGCGTTCTCCTATATTTGTTATATTCACTTTACCCCAGCTGTTCAAATGCCCTATACATCAGGGTTAATATATATATATATATATATATATATATATATATATATATAGAGAGAGAGAGAGAGAGAAATATATATATATATATATATATATATATATATATATATATATATATATATATATAAGTGTATGCTTATATACAAAAGTATGTGATGGTGCATTCACAATGTTATTTTTTTTTTCTCTGCATAAAATATACATGTGTCTGTGGGAGTGTAGGCGATGTTATTTTTTGAAGTATTTCTTTCTGTATGTGAGGACGCGCGTATTCGACATTTCCCTGTCGACTGAGTCTGCACACAGACTACATAATGTCAATTCAATTTGCTCTCATTTCTGCTTTTAAGAAAAAAAAATAGTAAAAAAAAACTGCGCGATTTTTTGCTTTCATCCTTTTTCTTTTTACCTTCCGAGATTTTCTGCTTCAAATAACAATTTTCTCTGCGTTTATATTTTATGCTTTCTCAATAGACCTTTTTTTTAAAAGACCAATCTTATGTATTCTTTTTATTTTCTTATAGAATTTCTACTGACATCTAAAAGCAATTGGTGCCCAATTACCCTTTTCTTAATTCATTTAGAACGAGGCAAAATGAAAGAATCTCCAAGAGCATGCACATATATATATATATATATATATATATATATATATATATATATATATATATATATATATATATATGCGAGTGTGTTTACTGATGAAATCCGACTTAGATCATTAACAATTAGAAACAAACTTTCAAGATTGTCAAAAAAAAAAAAGAAAGAATATTTTTAATTAAGAGAAAAAAAAATCAAGTAGAATATACACACCAAATATATATATATATACACATTTTCGAAATTAGGTACAGACTTTGGGAATTCGATATACGTAACAACTTTCAGAAGTACAATTATTATTTACACATATATGTAACGCATTCCTTAATAAAACATTTAAAATGGAGATAACAGATTTTGAGTCAAATCGCTTATTCAAAATGACACCGAAACCCGACGTCAGCAAAAATGATTTAAATTCAACATAACAGCCGTGTGTATACAACCACTCAGATGTTTATTCAGGATTTATGTTTGGCTAGCCTATATTATACACGACTAATAAATTATGTTAGGCTAGTATATATCCCAAGTATAAAATTGATGGGTTCGTATATACCCATTTATGACAGTATATTATCACTCCTATATGTGTGTAATAAGATTTATATAATTGTATATGAAAAAATTTATCAGATTTAATCTGTAGAAAAAGACAATATGTATAAAGGTAAAAGACAACAGGAAAACTGTATTGCCAGCCGACGTGTTTCGTCCTATGCGAAATTTTCAAGGCGAAAACGAAATGAATTTATTAAAAACAAAGTAACTATTAACAACTAACAAAATGTCCTTGGCAACGAGAAGAATCTAGAAAAACGCTATTATATTCATATTGTCAACTGAATATTACGTCAAGTACTATCACGTTTAAAAACATTTTTTGTTGTTTCGTTGACAATATCACCTTTCCTAACAGAATTAATACTCTGCCAACGTACACACCTGTATCAAGAAATCAAAAGAAAATGGTTGAATCCATCAACACAACAAAAACAATATTTCTACACATGATAGTACTTGATAGGAGGAAGAGTTCATTCTAACGTAGATATGTTATCATAACAGTAAGTCCAATGATTGGATGACGATTTATTTTGACCAGCCAATATCATATTATTGTTGACTGAATTCATATAAGCCATTTTAACAGTTTTTAGACTGGTGCCTTCGCATAACTTTCGGAGAGGAAAGCAGTTTTTCATATGATCGCATACATATACATTTTGATAAGACAGTACCTGACTACACTTGAACGAGTTCATACCATTTTACCTGTTTGTTCACGGAAATTTAAACTCATTCGAACCTATTCTAAGTTAATCTAGTTCTGTTTTAAATTTAGTTGTTTTTGTTTTAATTTTCAGTGGGTTTTTTTTTATTTATTTACATTGTTGGGATTGTTGTTTTCATCTTTTTTCAGCATTCACGACGTTTCGGACATTGTACTCTCCGGCTTTCTTCAGGAGATTGAATTTTCCAACCGAACCCTTTATTTCGTCCACCGAGATAGATTGATCTGGTTCACATGGCAGGTAAAAGCGTTGGTTGGATCCAGTGACATGACCCCAAAAGTTGTGAGTTCAATACCTGGCTACTGCAGTTGTGAAAAAAACTTGGAGATTTGAGTTGAGATAACAAATAGAACATACACACCAAATATATATATATATATATATATATATATATATATATATTCGAAATTAGGTACCGACTTTGGGAACTCGATATAAGTAACAACTTTCAGATGTACAATTATTATTTACACATATATGTAACGCATACCTTAATAAAACATTTAAAATGGAAATAACAGATTTTGTTATTTTCTCATCCGGGAGAAGCAAGACACGTGGAACTAGAACAATTGAATGAAGAGATAGATTTTATAAATTTCAAACGACAGTAATACAAGCTGTTCGGTTACTGAATGCCAAATGTTCGTCTTATAAGAAAACGGCTAATATTACCATTAGATCGGAGGACTGATAACGTTAACGATTCTCTTTCATTATGTTCATAATTTTAAATTGCATTTAAACATTGATGGCGTTTAAAGAAATTACTTTTATATACTTGAGGCTATTTATAATTTATAAAGAAATGTTTTATGTTGACTGTTTAAAATAAATATCAGGACTGAGAAACTTTGAAGAATGTTCAAATGTAAGACAAAGGGCAAGTAATTTTTACTTGCTAAGTTAAACAGTAAATTAGTAAAAAAAAACAATAAAAACCCAAAACAACCTTTCTCGCTTTGAGATTTTGCAAAACTGATTTAATATTGTATATATCCACGGTGGAGTAATGGATAGAGGCTCGGATTAAGGAATCGGAGAGCAGAGTTCGAATTTCAATCGAATCCATTACATGCACTTACGTGCTAATACCCTAAGGAAATGGGTAAATAGTGAGTTCTACAGCCTTGGATGGCAACTGGTCTACCGCAGAAAGAAATGGCTTCGGTGTAAAAAACTGCCTCGTCAGTCATGTGTCGAAAGATACATGATCGCCTATGCGTGTATCACGCATGGAACATAACTGACTGACTAATATATGTTGCATTTTACAATAATATGTATTAGATCCGAAACGAAGACTTGACACGAAATTTGTCGCTTTTAGACTTCCTTATTTTTTTCTGCTTTTATTTTATCAAATTTTTATTCTTGAATCTCTTTTGAACGTTTTTTTTTCGTTTGGAATATATTGTTTTCAGACGAAGCATTGTTTTTTTTTCCTTTGATTTTTGTGAACATGCTGAACATTTAACTTTTAGAACGCTTCTTATTTGCTTATTTAGTATGGTTGCTTGAGAGGATTAGAAAAGTTTTTTTTTATACAACTTTTCCAATTTTTATTATCTTTTCGCTGAATAAATAATAGTCTTAACAAATGTGAGAAAGGGTAAGCAAGTTCTTCACATTAGTCACAATTTTATGACGGTTTTTTTTGTGGAGCCGCCTATGATAGAGAACCACATGGAATTGACGAAATTATAGAGATTCCAGAATTAATTCTTTTGAAACAATTAATCCACCCATCCACACAGGGCAAAATAAGAAGATACCACAATGCGTAACTAAAAAAAAATTACACTAAGAAAAAATACACGAAGAAAAACTCTGAAAGAAGAAAGAAATCTCTACACAAAATATTAATAATCATTTTAAGAAACGCCTACCAATTGTAAATAACCACTAAAGTTTTAATCAGTACGAAGGTGGAATGAGTCATGGCTACACTCACCTTGTTTAAAACGGTGAATTTTGAAGTATATTGAGGCAATGATCTTGTTCAGGTTCTTCGTAGACAAAAATACAAATATTGTCATACGACGAAAGACTGTGAAAAATACTTAGTTACCTTGTGGGTGAAGCATCACCAAATCTTTAAGGGCACGATCTTTTTCACGTTGTTCATTCTATTACACACACCTGATTATTGCCTGGGTATGAGACACGGGCAATTCATTAGTAGAAATTACGACATACTTACAACTTATCAGTGCCGTATAAGAAAATTGTAGCAATATTATATGTCCCTAGTTACGTTACTGGAGAGTAGTTAGCACATCTTTTTCAGTTTGAACAAATCGGTGTTTCCTTAGTTCAGTTACATTAGAAAAATTACATTTGCATTTTTGTTGTTTCTAAGCTGAAAGTTTTTTTACTATATTTTGTGGAACTTATTGGACATGTTTACTTGTTATTGCATTAGCAATAAATTTCATGTGGAAGTGTTAAGTGATTCCATTTAAATATCTTGGAAATATATATATATATATATGTTAATTTTGTAATTTTTAAAAACATTTTTGCTCATAAAAAGTAACTGACTCATCACATTCGTCATTCAATTTGTCATATGTAATAAATTAGCTTTGTTCAATGTAGTTTATTTATTAAACGCCTGAATTTGGATTTCTGACCATTCTTTGCACTCACGTAAAACCTGCTAAGGGATTCTTTGTATTGATCTTATAATTTTTGTAAGTAATGGGTTTCAATGATCATTGTTTTTGCATTTCTTATGACGATATTTTAGAAAGAAATAAAAAAATGTTGAATGTGAAGGGAATTGTTCTTTATCACAAAAGCAAAAGATGGCATCTAAGAGATGAACGTTTTAAAACCAGACCAGATTTGGGTAGAAATACTGACGCATGATGAAAAACACAAGAGAAAGAAATACATCTTCGGCAAGGCTTGAAGCTCAGAAATTAAGTATTGCTGCAAGAAACAGAAACAAGCTTAGCAAGTCAGGCAAGGCTTGACGTAAAAATGTTTTGTGCTGAAAGGCGGCAAAATTAATCAGTATACAAAAGTGCAAAAAAGGCTCGAAGCTAACAGATTAAGAATCCCTAAAAGGCTATAGAATAATTCAACAGAATAAAAGAATTCAGATGAAATGCTGTACTTAGATATAACAAGTCAGCAAACCTTTTCTATTAGGTGCATAATTATCAGGCGTTTTTCTAGGCGAGTAATTTGTTAATACAAATTGCTGTTTTCTTTACTTTTTTAATAAAAACATTATTTTATTTTCAGCTTAGAAATATGTATATCGATAACCATACTCATTTAAAAATGTTATTGTTGAATTGTTATGTTTTATTTTTTTTTGGTCATAATAAATATTGTTTAAAAACGCCTGATAATTTAGCACCAGCCCAATAGAAATAATTTGGGAATATTTTTTTGCTAATTATAAAATGGTCAGATTTTTCATCCGAACGAATATTCGCGGATGAATACTGTAATTATTGTCGAAAAGATCAGATAATTCGGCCTAACTATAAAGAACCGTAGATATTATTCATATTTCATGATCAATATATTGAATTTCAAACACGAATATTTCGAAAAGAATATCATATCTTAAAATTCCTTACTTTTACTTCGTTCGGAGAATAAATATCACGTGATTACAGGTCATAGTTCATAATATTTTCGTATTGATGACGAAATCAATTATCAGACCAATAATAAGGATACCATTGAACGATATCCGCTACAAAATTTCAAAAGTGACTACAGAGATTAGATTGCAAAATTACACTATTTGCATTATTCGAACTATTTCGGCCGTTGTACGCTCCGGTCTTCTTCAGGTGGTTGGAATGTCGAACTGGACCCTTTATTTCGCTCACTGAGGTAGAATGTTCTAGTACCACGTGCCATGTCTAATGGATATCAGTTATCTCCTGTTAATTTCTCTCTGAAAGTTCTCCACTGCCTTAACCAGGTATTGAACTCACACGCTTTGGGTTCTGTCACTGGATCTAACTAATGCCTTTTCCCACTGTGTCATGTGTCCTTGGGAAATGTAGACAGATACTGCAAAATTACAGTATTAATTGATGGATCTCGCAAATTATGACAACCTACTATCAGATCAATGGAATTAATAATATTTATAATTTGGTATATAACATGTAACGGGAAGTGGAAATGCCAATGAAAGAAAAATCTCAAGTTTCTTACTATTGTTGTTGTTGTTCGCGTACTCAAGAAAGTCAAATAGAGACCAAAGAAGTTATAGTGATTTACGAAGGAAAGTTTAGATGTGACATAAGGCCAAATGTATGGATCACACATTGAAGATCGTATACACCAGCCAATCGAAATTGATCAAGCGAGACAAGTTTGTTAACCATTACACCACACCGGAGTGCACAGAATGATGAAATTATAATCTTCCATCTTTTTTAGAAGTAGCAATGGTTTTCTGAAAATAGGCATATAGAAAATATTAAAGGTTTAACATTATTTAAATGAAAGAATTATAATTGCACTTCAAGGGACGTGGTAACCTTTCAGAAAATGAGATACATGACAAATCTCATGACTGTAAGTAGGCAATGGTAGACAGGCGATACAATCGAAAATATAGACACCTGATAGCGCTGGTTTCTATTGAATCCACAAGTTCAAGTGTGAGACCTGCTTTATTCATCCATTGCATTTAATGATGTTCTCATCACGGATACTAATCTATGGAAATAAATAATTCGTAGGATAAAAAGTAATCCAAGGATGTGCACAGTTAGTCCCAAAGAATGGGATCATATAAAAATTGACGTTATATTTTAACGGAACTTTTAATATTCTGAGTCACTATACAGCTGGAATTTTACAAAAGCTACGGAATGCATATATTTGTTATATAATGACTTTGAATAAATTGATGGCTGAGGTTTCCTTTGACTTTATTACTTACCACATTTGTCTTAACATTCTCTTTGAATAAACTAAACAATCCGATACAACACTCTGGATAGCTTGGAAAATAAATGATGACACAACATCTCAACGAAGGAGAAACATTGAGATGACAAGAAATGATTGCTTAACTGCGACAGAAAATACGTTATTGATAAATACTTTGAAGTGTTTTGCACTGAATTTTAACTGATCCTGGATTTGTTTTGCACGAGTTTATTCGGGAACATGAAAAAAATCTAGTGTCTAAATAAAATATCTGGATATACAATACCAAGAAATATATAACTGTCTTTAAACGGTACTCGGACATTTAGACGAACGGATATTTAGCTGATGGCCATCTAAACGAATGGATATTTAACCGAAAATGTAGCGGCTTACTTACATGTATGTCAAACTCTTTATCGTAATGTGCTAAATATATTTATATTTATTTACTGTATTTATTTATAAATTTTTGTCTTTTTGTCTTTTTGTCTTTTTTTTTTTTGACAGGCCTTTTTTTAATATCTATTTTGTATATATCATATTTTGCTTCAAATATTACTGTAAGATGATAAGTATTTTGAGAAAAAACACATTTTACTACAGCAAAAATCGTATGCTTTTACGGTATGAAAGAACTTTCAATTTCGCTTTTAATGACAATTATATGATGAACTTGCTTTTATTTTACTGCTAAATAAAATTTTAAACAATTAGGTGATAGTTTTTACCCAAATACACTGAAATATTTTTTTTAAATACTAATCTGATTAAACATATATTGAAATAAAAAAAAAACTTTTATCTTTAAATTTATATTTATGTTGAAACTTGACTAATGCATGGAATAAAAATGCAACACAAAATGTACTTAGAACAAAATGTATTGAAACAAGAAAGTGTACACAATATTTACATATAGTCTTTTGTATATTCCTGGTAAGACCGTTCCTGGAGAATGTCTTGACTGAGTCGCAGTCTGGCAGAGTCTCTGGTTGAATCTCTTGATTCCTCCCTCTCTTCCCGGTACCAACCATATTTACATGGTCGGTACTCCACTATGCAAATTAGGTGGATCCTACCACAACAATTTACTAATTTAATCACTTGAAATTAAGTGGTTATTGTTAGTCCTATTCTACCTTATAATACTGCTAATTAAAATACTTATAGTATTGCTTGTTACTATTTTTACTTGTACTTTTTCGGCCAAATGTCTCTCGGCCATATCACCGTTCGGCCAAATGTCCTTCGGCCAAATGTCTCTCGGCCAAATGACCGTTCGGCCAAATGTCTCTCGGCCATATGACAGTTCGGCCAAATGTCCGTCGGCCAAATGTCTCTCGGCCATATGACCGTTCGGCCAAATGACCGTTCGGCGAAATGTCTCTCGGCCAAATGACCGTTCGGCCAAATGTCTCTCGGCCATATGACTGTTCGGCCAAATGTCCGTCGGCCAAATATCCGTTCGGCCAAATGTCCGTCCACGCTTTAAACTATAGTTACTAATGATGTGGCTGATCATACATAGTTTTCATAGATGGACTAGCGGGATCTAGGAATACATATATATTAATGTTATTTAATTAATATAAATAGAGCTGTTCATCCATTTTCAACCACAGGAAAGAATGGCCGGTTAGTACTTTCTTGTTCCTATACATCAATATCCTATTTGAAAATTGCTTCTGATGAGCAGTCGCATTCCCTACTAGAGCAATCTAAACGACCTTGATAACTATGCGTTTATTGCGGCGGCCTGCGGAAACAACCGGCAATTTTTTTAGTGGGGTCCCTCCTACCGTCCGCATAAAAGACTTTGCTGATATTTAGACCGAGTAAGAATGACATGTCCTTTGTTCCTTTATGGTATCATGGTACGATTCGCGTCAGTTCGAAGTTTGTTCGGCGACAGTTGGTGTGTTGTCGACCGTCGGTGTCTTGACGACCGTCGGTGTACTGGTGACCGTCAGTGTGTTGGTGAGTATGCATTAATTCTTCGATTCTGACACACATATACATCAGGGATGTAGCATACACGCTTTCTGTCGATTGTGTAAGAATCAGATTCTTGTAACAGGATATAAAGAGAAGCGATAAACTTGAATGGTAAGTTGCTCTTAAAGGTGACACTGACTATATTTACCCAAGAGGATTAAATATGGATATCTTTGTGACAAGCTATTATGGGACCTTACCCATAATAACATAATGGACTATTCCATACGTAATAAATACTGCGCCTCAAGAGGAAGCAGAGAGTTCAGTCCGAAGTCGGGCGACCGGCTGATCGGTTGAACTCTCTGCCTTCGGGCGGAGAGGAACCCGAACGAGGCTACTTCCGAAGGGCGGAGTCTCTTTCGGGGAGGTAAACCGACTCTGAAAATGTTTATACGGGTTCAAAGGTATATTTTTGGCCGAGCCCACGGGCTCGGAGATCCCACGTTAAACCGGCCTTGTGCCACATGATGCTCTCGTGGGGGGGGGTGACTAAATACCGTTCAGTCTGAAGTCTGGAGTGAAGTCCGTCAGGAGTCTGTCAGTCACTCAGAGTGAGCTAGTCAGTGAGTCAGTCGAGTCAGAGGCAGTCCGAAACAGAGTTGCGTTCCGGCAATTACTACTAAACCTGATTGTTCGTACTAACACTTTCTACTTCTCTGTATATATTCCTGTTTGTAATATATCTGTGTTATTTCATATCCGTGTTCGAGTTCTTCTTTATTGGTTCTACCTTAGACTGTCACCGTGGTACAAGGAACCGGACCATAACACAAGCATTCATCATTAATTTTTTTGGAAGTACTTACAAAAATTTATTGTTAATGAGAGTATCAAGACAAGTTGAGTTCACAACATTACTACTGAAATTCTGCAAAAGGAAATGAGAATGCGAGATTTTCACAGATGAAATAATTAAAGTGTATATAACAGGAGAAACACTTGCTTAAATGAAATAATAATGCAAATACTTCAGTAATAGATAAATTATGACAGAAAGTAATTCGAACAGTTAAAAGAAGTCCGACTACTCAACAATTACGTATTAAAAAATATTCCAGGAGATGTTGCAATAGGCAAATGTGTTAAAACACAATTCCTTGAAAAGAAGAAATCGACTACACATTTTCTTCTGATTTTAAATCACCAGTTTCTTACGAGATTTCCGCATCATAAATCTAATATTTAAAAATATCATAGTAATTCAGTTTCGAAAAAGGAAACCAAGTGTCTTTTTTTTTACAGAGTTCCCTCCAAACAAGGCAGTAAAGCCTCTTAGAAATAAGATGTTACTTGTGTGGAAGAATTAGAAACAGAAACATTACCAAGGGACGAAAACTAAAGAGTAAACGGGACAGTAGATAGCGATTGACATTATATTAAACATTTTGAAGATTAAGCATGACTGGAAAGCATTGATTGCATTTTAATTGTCACAAAATTACCTTTTTAAATGAAAAAAACATCTACTAATTATTTCCTCGAATAGAAATGAAAACAAATCTCAGAGATAGTCTTTTAATAGACTTGTTTTGTTCCTTTCTTTGTTTCAGGCATGGTCAGCAAGTTGCTCTGAAGTTGAAAGAAGATTAAAACGGATTCCAAAGATGATGATAATCATATGAAGTTTAACTCAGAAATTCATATTCATCTATATGAATAAATACGAAATTAGAGCTCAATTATCACACTAATTGTGAGGTTAAAGGTCCCAACTCAGATAACGAGTTTTTGTGTGCAAATTAACATAAAGTAGAGACTTTATAGTAATTTGTATTGACTCAACTCCCACGAGGTCAGGTTGTGACACAAGGTCAATTTAATATGGGGAGCCCGAGCGCGTACACCTGGGCTAGGAAAAAAATTGCTCGCAACCCCCGCTTGCACTGGTCTCGGTGCGAGCACCGATCCCTCCCTCTGGTGTAATGAGAGCGCGCGTCCTCAGTATAATTTTCTTCAGTTGCCACTGAGTGTACTCTACCCAAAGACAGAGACGCTACTAAGAGATGATATAGGTTGTTACTAATTACCACTTAGTAATTTACACGCTAAAACTCAATATCTGTGTTATATATTATCTACTTCTAGGCGATATCACTTCTCAGGTTTAATTAATTTGCATATTGATTTTAAAACGGTATATTTGATTAACTGTCCGTCATTACTGTTCTTTTATTCAAGGATTGTTTTGATTTTCATATCAAAAATAGTTCCGTTTAGGTTGTCTTATATAATGCAGAAAAGTTTTTTGAAATTTGCATTTTACTTGGCCTTCAACAAGTTGGCATCTATTTGTAAATCTTTCCTTAACTGTAACAAGTCTTCCTCCCCCAGACTCGAACAATTAATTTCTTCTGTCTTTAAAGTCATATTCTTTGAAGAAATATATTGAACGTCCACAACACTTTCAACATTTCATAAATAATGGACATTAATCCCACAGAAAACATCTAATTTTTCTTAGAAAATCTACCAAATAACGAGCAGGTGAAGCCTACTAGCGTTAAATAAAATTTGAAAATTTGGTTCCTCACAGAATTTCCGATGAGCGATAATATGAGATATTATAATTAACAAGTGAAACAAAAAAAATGTCTATATAATATTATTTATTACTGTATTCGGAAAGTAATTACTCACGTCACCTTTATGCATAATGAATCAACAAAAACAAAACAACTTTCCTTTCGTCTGTATTTGAGTGTTTAATTGGGAAAACTTTAAAAGTACGTACTTGTGTTCAGCAGAAGCATTGGTTTGAGATTCGAACATAACTGTACATCATATAGAGTAGTCTTTTAATCAGGAATGACAGATATTCATATTTGTATCACATTATTACAGGTAATGAAGATAAGTCTTGCATACCAACAAAAAACGTAAAAGACAGTGATTATCACAAAATCAAAAAGCAGTGCCAGCACCAAAGCAAGGTCGCCATCCAGAGAATTCTCTGCTTTGTGTCTGGTGTAATATGAATGGTTGTTGTACATTATGAATTATTGGAGCATGAAAGATCATCATTGTATCTGTTTATTGCCAGCATCTGCTCAATTAAACGAATCATTACGTCGATAATACCGTGGTTCACAATACAGAGCATTGTTATTATTTCATGATAACGTAAAGTGATACACTGCAAAGCAAACCCAAGAAAAAAATAAGATCATGAAGACGAGTGGTTCTTTCACATCCTCCATAATCACCAGATTTAACACGGACAGATTTTCATGTCTTTCGACCATTAGAACATTTCATTCGGAAGCAAAGCGGTTGCAAATGTTATTCAAATATTTTTAGGAATACAACCCAGAATCTTTAAATTTTGAATGAAAAACATACATTCCGTTCAGCTGAAGCCGTTGAAAATGAAGGTGACTACGTTTTTGATTGGAAATATTTAAATAAATGTAATTTACATATTTAGATTTATTTGGCATTCTTACTGGAAAGACGTAATAACATACTGTCAAAAAGAAAAATAAGTCTGTGATATTAGTATAATATATATATATATATATATATATATATATATATATATATATATATATATATATATATATATATTATATAATATATATATATATATATTAGTATATATATATATATATATATATATATATATATATATAGAGAGAGAGAGAGAGAGAGAGAGAAAAGAGAGAGAAAGAGAGAGAGAGATAGTAATAATACAATATTGCAATCCGTATGTAATTTACAAGAGGATATAGATCCAGGGAGTGGTCTATGTCAAAAGACACAGCCAAATAATTATTATTAATGAAAGAATATCAAACACTTAAAATCCCATGAGTAATAATTTTTATATCATGGGAGCTCTAAAAAAGAGGCTCTCAATCTTCAAGACCTACAAACAAAATCACCGATGAAATGAAATCACATTTTTTTTCCATTTCATTTGTAATTTATATATATATATAAATATATATATATATACACACACACACACACATACACACACACACACACACACACACACACATATATATATATATATATATATATATATATATATATATATATATATATGAAGCAAAATAATGGATTTAGTTTTATTTAGATATTTGCATGACTTAGAACCGGATACGCGTATTTGAAAATAGCTGGCTAATTTTTATTTTAGAGTTATGTTTTTACGCCTACCGGCTTGCGAAATCGAAAGACATTAAAAGAAAATGTTATCTCTGACAAGGTTAGAACATTGGTCAAATTCTGGAAAATTCATTATTTGAGCCGATGTGCTTTGGAACGCTCATCCACGGAGACCGATTCTATTTGCCCTATGGAAAAATGCACATCTCCCCGTTTAGAATTTTCTGTTCCGTTTCATATCTGAAACATAAACAAAAAAAACTTTATAATGAATTAATAGATTTATTTTTCTTGTCACGGTTTTATTACTTCCAATGTTTATGTATGTGTGTGTGTGCGTGTGTAATTAAATGTTCATTTATCTTATCCATACACAGAGTTTCGTTGACATTACACCCCCTTAACCACTTGTTTGAGTGAAAAACTGTATGATTTCCGCAAAACTCTGAGTAGGGATTAAATAATTGAATACATAATCAGATTTACTCATATTAATGACCTTTCTCCTGAAATAATAATATAAATTCTAACGTTCACCGCATTAATAGAAAAGAAGGCTCAATATCGATAGGAGAGCAATAATTATCTATTATAATTTCTTCATGCAGACAAAAGCAATTTACTCACTACAAAGATGCAACTTCGACTGGTGAGAACCAAGATGGTTAACCATTTTGGTTCTCACCAGAAAAATATTATATATATATATATATATATATATATATATATATATATATATATATATATATATATATATATATGTGTGTGTGTGTGTGTGTGTGTGTGTGTGCGTGTGTATCGTTGTCGTCGGCATCCGTCCGTCTCGAGAGACGATGGAGTAGCGTGGTGCGCTATGAGCCTGGGCGGAATATATGGAGAACTAGGGCTGCCCAGACGTCTAGTTCCCACTCTCGGCCTTGCTAGCAGAGTCCAAAGGAGAGGATAAACCAATACAGTTCGGTAACAACGCGGCTACAGGAGTTGCTGGAAGGTAGCACAAAGTGCAGCCTTAGGGACTCCACTCCGGGTTTGAATTCAGAGTCGTCCTTCTCCTAGATCAGTTGGCATCCAAGTGTATAGATCCCAGTCCTATAGAACCCAGTCGGTCCTGCTATTTTACCCATAGCTGAAGGGAGAAGAGGATTCACACCTTTCCCAAGGATATTAGGACGTAAGCGAATGTAATGGATTTGACTGGAATTCGAACTCGGCTCTCCGATTCCTCAATCCAATATATATATATATATATATATATATATAAGGTTTTTAAAATAATTGCATTTGGAAGACCTGCTTCTTGTCTCTCTTTTCACCAAATTTTAGTAAACTAATACATTTTTCATGAAACGAAGGCAAAACTGAAATGCTTCTATCTAAAATGTAACGCAATATCGTTTTTGCAAAGACACAATCATCCAGTAAGGCAAATTAGATAAGAAATACGAGAGAGTGAATGTTGGTTTGTGAGATTTAGCCGAATTGAAATTCGATGCTCTGGAAGGTAATAGCACACTAGATCGAAAAAGCTATACAACGAAAGGGAAAACATAGAATATATATATTGAATAATACTTACACTGGGTGAGATGAAATAAGTATACAGATTAAGAGATAAATAAAAAGAGGAAAATTGAGTTTAGTATTGTTTGTATTGTTCGGCAATTTGAATTACTTTATTTTTTTTTTATGAACAGACATTTTTCTCCCCACATAACTTTCATGGATTTTATATAATTCTTTTTGTATTTTTTTTTAATGTTTCGCTTGTCTTTATGACATTTCGGAAACGAGTCGCGATTTTAGCTTTCATGAAAGACAAAAAAAATATCTGAGACAAGAAATGAGTGAAGAAACAAAAAAGTTTTTTTTTTTTTTTTTTAATCAGACGTAAAAAAAAAGACGAGGAAAAAATTTTCCCGCTTTTTCTTTCAGGCAAGATAACTATTTTTTCGATTATTTTTTTTCAACATTTCTCTCTACTTACCATTCTCTCCCCCACTTTATATCTATCTATCTCTCTTTCTATTTCTGATCTGAACATCTAGTTACTTGATTTTCGTCTGCATGCAACATATATCTACGCGCTTTGACCGGAATGTAACGAGTTATTCCGAATAGCTCGCGAACGTGTTCCGTTATCTTGATGTAAGTTAGCACCCAGTAAGAGCGTGTGTGAATACGCATGCATGAAAATTAACTACCCTCATCTAATTATTCGGTCATGTTAAAGGCCACTAAATGATCTTGCATACAAAGTAAACTTCATTCGTCATGTTGAAGGGCTTTTTTTGAGGAAATCATTGACATCAGCATCCAGAAATGACTCCCTGAGATTTCTAGACATTTCGTAGACAATATTAAGAAGAACGCAACAAAATAGCTGATGGCGACCTCGAAAGAATAATTGGAAGGTGTAAAGTTATGAAGATTCTACGGTGTCATTCCCCAATTTACAATGTTTAAGTTGAATATTAAACTGAATACTACACATAGACTTCGTAAATACATGCACACACACACGCACACACATACAAACACAAACACACACGCGCACACACACACACACACATATATATATATATATATATATATATATATATATATATATATATATATATATATAGAGAGAGAGAGAGAGAGAGAGAACAAGGTGTGGACATAGGTATCAGTATGTCTACTGTCTTTTTTATGCTTCTAAACCAATGTCAGATTTGAGAATTGCCGGCAAGCATGCAACAGACTGTCGTTATCCAGTGCTGATATTTAAGTCAATACCGTTAATATTTACCTGCCTTCTATCTCTGATACTGAGCATTTTTCTCCTATCAATATAGCATGTCTCAAAAACTATTTTCTATCATTTATATTCATTCTAAATAATTATATTCCTGTGATCTGTCAAATGCAAAAAATATTAAGTTGGCGATAATTTTTTACACTAATCTTCCAAATTGGGTCGGTTTTTCCATTTTGAAAATTCGCATTTGAAATTCTGATTTCATCTTGAACAGCGACCACTGGAATTGGCGGTAAGTATAAACTATCTCAGCTACGTGTTAGAGTTTGGTTTCACATGACATAAAACTCAGTCTTGTCGTGATATAATTCATTCGATTATCTATTGACACTAGTTCGATAAATTTTTTTATAGTAAACATCATGTACGCCAAGTATTACAAATAGGTTTCCAGCCCGACCCATTTCCAAATTTCTCAAAAAATTATCCCAGAAGAGGTTTTGGTTTGACTGGGCAGATGTGTTAAAAATATATTTTGGTTTGAGTAGCCAGATATTTTTCAAAGTGCTTTTTGTTATATTGACTAGATTTTTGTTATTATTTTAAAAACTTTTGTTCGGCTGTATCAATTTTTTTTTTTGTTAGGTTAACCAGATTATTTTTTGAAGATGTTTTGGCTAGGGTGACCAGATTTTTTACAAAGAGCATTTGGTTAGTCTGGTCGTATTTTTGTTCAGATTCGCCTATTTTATCAGAGTTTTTCGTTAGACTGAGAACCTTTTAACACCCCTTCTTATATATGCATGGAATAATGTATATCGTTCTCTTCTGTTAGTTCCCTCTCTCTCTCTCTCTCTCTCTCTCTCTCTATATATATATATATATATATATATATATATATATATATATATATATATATATGTATGTATACTCCTATCTGCAAAGTTACATTTATTTGTTTTTTATCTATAACACTAATCTTATATCTATTTATTTGTTAGCATCATTAATCACTTATTACAAAGGAAGCTAATACCAACAAAAAACACACTAAAAAAAAACGACAAGAGAGTGGGAAAAGTCAGAAGAACAGAAAAGAAAGGTAATAAGATTGCTTTTTAAATTGAAGATCGATAAGAATTCTGTCTTCATCCATTACTTACGCTTCTGCGGGTCTTTCAAATTAATGACAATGTAGAGAGTGGAATCCTTCCAGCGGATATTTCAGATAACTGGATGTGTGAATTTCAGGGAGGAGTAGGGCGCTTCCCTATCTGGCCAGCCATTCACAACGAATAAATTGGTTTAAAGTTCACTGACAGCATACAAAGTGTACTTTTAAACAGGAATAAACAAGGTATATGTTTCGGGTAGCTTATCTGTTATCGGCGGAAAAAGAATAGTCGGGCCGAATTCCAATTCCTACTTTATATATTTAGTTCAGTTATACAAAATGAGGAGAAGGAAAGAAATGTAACAATTTCTTCTCTTTGTCAACTATGTGTTAAATAGCAGGGTAGACAGTGTTTCTCGCCTTGCTTGTCAACTATCTTAGTAGATGGTCAAATTTGAATTCCAAACTGAGGTGTAACCAATGGTAAACCACTACAATTCTATCGAAGGCGATTCACAGATAACAAAGAAAATGAATCTTCTAGACACCAAGATAGCTTCCATTCTGAAGGCATATGACTTAAAAAAAAGTCTACTTAACTTGCAAGGAAATAATTAAACAAAGAAACAATCATCATCATCATAATCTTCATCATCACCACAAGCACCACCAGTAGCATCTTTATGACATGCCATAACCGGTTCCAGATAGAAGATTACTGCGCTGATGAGCAACTGAGCATTTCCCTTCATATGTCTCGGTAGGTATTCATTTCTGTTTAAACGTGACATGGTCAGAATGAATCTGGTAGAGACCCTTCTTTTCCAGGTCGAAAACTTTCCTTCTCTAATGTAATTGACATCATCATCATCATCATCATCATCATCATCAGCAGCAGCAGCAGCATTCTTATGACATGTCATAACGGTTGACGGATATAGGCTTATTGTGCCGATGATAAACTGAGCAGTTCCCTTCATATGTCTCGGTAGGTATTCATCTCTGCTTAGCGTGACTTGGTCAAAATAAACCTGGCGTAGACATCGTCGTCATCATGACTATTATCATCAGCATCATCGTCATCTTTATGGCATAAGATAACCGGTTATCGTTATAGGGTTACTGCGCCGATAAGTAACAGTTTCATTCATATATCTCGGTAAGTATTCATTTATGCTTAGCTAGTCTTGGTCAAAACAAACTTGGCGGGGCATCCAGATCTAAAGGTTTTCTTCTCCATTGTTCGCTCGCAACTGACAAAACAAATATTCCAATGCTCACTTTCTCTCATTGAAGCCTTACAACACAGAAAACTCTTTTGAATATTTTATACAACAATAGACTCATTCTGCCTGAGAACATTTGTAATTAAGAAAAAATTTTTCGTGAATATTTGCATTCTTCTGAAAATGATTGATACTCCTGTTGTTTAATTTGGTAGAAAGAGTAAATTATCATCTTTTTTTTTTCAAAGTGCAGCTGAGAAAATGTGAATAGATTGCCATTTACAATATGTTGATTAGTGAGTTTCGTTAAAAAGATTCAGTCGTAATGAAAGAAAATATCAATTAAATAACATCTCAACAGTGCAATAATACCAGGAAATGTGTCTATATTTTGGAGACCGGTAAAGGAAGAAGAGATAGCTTACCGCATTGAAGAGAGAGAGTCGGAGACACATGTATGACTGGTCAGGCGATTCGAGAAAGAAATCTCTGGCCAGAGGGAGATGTTTCTTGACGTAGACACCAAGACCGTGCATGTGGATTAGAGAGTCTTTTCTGAGGATAGGAAGATAGCCGGGGATCGAAAGATCAGAGGAGGGGATAGACGAGAAAAGGTTTGTCTCACAGAGAGCCAGTATATCCGGGCCGTTTGCAGTGAGGAAAGATTCCAGACTGCAGAACTTGGTCCTAATGCCCCGGGTGTTGGAGAATGAAATGTTGAGGGGTTTAGGTGGTTTTTGAGAGGCTGGTTTAGGGTTAATCTTCCGGTTTTTGTAACTCATATTGAATTTTGTTTGTAAGATGAGAAGGCCCGAAGTAAAAGAAACAGACAGTTTAGAACGTGACGCGTGCAGAGAGGAGTTGACAAAATCTGCATCATTATGTGGCCTCAGAGCTACCTACTGGAGGTGACTGCAGGGACACCATTCCATGCGCGACATGGCACTACAAACACCCCGGCATTATACAACTGTTGATCAGAGCGGCCACTCAAGACGCTACGCAAGAGTTAGGGCTCCTAACTACCAGTCGGAAACAGCAACCAGAGAACTGTCAGCCGTGTACCCTCAGAATGAAGAGGTGATGCCACAGACTGCACACATCACGGGACAAACAGAGCTGCATTAATACAGAGGCCGGAGAGAGAAAGAGTACTGAGAACCCTTTCCTAGACAAGAAACAAGGTGTAAGCCTCTACTCATGTCCAATAGAAGAGGGAGGAGTGTTGACCGGGCGGTAGAAGAGACTACCTACTCCTCCACCCGTTTGCTCACATTTTTGTGTTTGGTGACTTTAACGCCCATCACACCTTGTGGCTTAAGAATGCTACTACTGACCACGCAGGCATTCAAACGCTCAATTTTTCAATCTCCCATTCCCTCACACAGATAGTTAACTTCCCCACCCGTTTTGCCTTCAACCGGGAAGGTAAAGCCTCTCTTCTCGACCTGTGCTTTACCTCCATCCCCGAATCTTGCAGCGCCTCGCAACTCTGCCCTCTTGGTAACTCTGATCATGCAGTAGTATCAGTTATCATCTCCTTCAACTCCACCCCCTATAAAGAACCTCTGATCACTAGAACTTCGTTCTACTATCAACGAGCTGACTGGGACGCGTTCCGTGATTTCCTCCGCGATGTCCCCTGGGATGGAGTCTTTAAGCTCCCCGTTCAAGAATGTGCTTCTTAGGTCTCTTCCTGGGTTAAAGCTGGAATCGATGCTTTCATCCCATCAAGGAAATATAGGGTCAAGTTGCGCTCCTCCCCCTTGCTCAGCCGCCATCGCCCATAGGAACCACTACTTCCACCTATTCCGTAGCGACATGTCTGACTGCAATAGACGTCTCTTTGCCTCCGCCCGTAACGAATGTAAGCGTGTCCTCAACGATGCTAAGTCACTATTTGCGGCTCGGATGAAGGAACGTATTGCATCTCGCAAATTTGGCTCCAAAGATTATTGGCGTCTCTGCAAGAGCGTATTGAACAATTGCAAACCCTCTATACCTCCTTTATTCAACCAGTTCGAAGTCCTGACCTCCTCTACCGACAAGACTGAATGCTTTGCTCGGAAATTTTCATTCAACTCGACACTCGACTCTTCCGGTGTACCCATACCCGACTTTCCTCAGAGAACTGAAGCCATATTGAGTGGGTTAAACATAACCCCATCTTTGGTATTGGCCGTTATCTTCAAATTAGACCCCAACAAGGCTAGTGGTGGAGACGGGATACCAGCCATTGTCTTGAAGAAATGCGCGCCTGAACTGGCGCCCGCCCTTTCTAAACTATACAACTACTGCCTCAAGGAATCTTGTTTTCCTGACTGCTGGAAGTCCTCTTCGATCGTTCCTGTCTTCAAGAACTCCGGCGACCCCTCTGACCCTTCCAACTACCGTCCTATCAGTCTCCTTCCCCTCTTCGGCAAAATCTTCGAAGCCCTAATCAATACCGGGGTGGTTAACCACCTCACATCCCATAATCTGCTCTCAGACAAGCAATATGGTTTCCGCTTTGCCCGATCTACAGCCGACGTGCTTACGGCCATCACTGAAACAGTCTACAGAACCGTGGCACTAGTCATGTCCAAAGCATTTGATAGGGTTTGGCATGCCGGCCTTCTTCGCAAACTCCAGGGTTATAGCATTACGGGTTGATTATATAACCCAATACGATCATTCCTGTCAAACCGTGAATTGAAGGTCGTTCTCAACGGATTCTCCTCCAGTTCCTAACCCACGAACGCAGGTGTTCCTCAAGGCTCCATCCTAGGCCCCACTCTATTTCTTATCTACTTAAATGACCTTCCTGACGCCATAACTTCCCAAGTTGGTATCTACGCGGATGACACCACAATTTATTCCTGCCTCAAAAACAAATCTAGTCGCGCTGGCAAAACTCACCTGGCCGTGCGTCTCGAAAAGGACCTCCAATCGATTGTGAACTGCGGCATGAATTGGCTGGTCAACTTCAACGCTTCGAAGACAAAACTGCTCTCTATTAATCACCACAGAATATCCTTCCCTTCCCTCCATTAGAATGTCTGACGCTCAACTTCTCGAGAGCAACTCTCTGGCTGCTCGGTCTCACGTTGACTGCTGACCTGAGATGGAATAAATACATTGAGTCAATTGCCTCGTCCACCGCAAGGATTGTTGGCTCCCTGAGCCGCGCCAGGAAGTTTTTTCTCCCCGGAGTCGATCCTCCAGATCTACAAATCAACAATTCGCCCTTGCATGGAGTATTGCTGCCATATATGGTCTAGTGCCCCTTCTGTTTGCCTCGGGGTTCTTGATAGGCTCCAGAGGCGGATATGCAATGTGGTTGGCCCTGCCCTGGCGTCTCGTCTACAGTCACTTTCTCACAGACGCGCCGTCGCCTCCCTCTGTCTGTTCTGCAAATACTTTCATGGAAATTGTTCCGAGGAGCTGCATTCGCTGGTCCCCAGACGCCATGAGTTCCAGCGCCCTACGAGGCTGGCATCCCGCTCTCACCCCTACACTGTCGAAACTCCTAAATGTTGCCGTCTCTTCTACTCTAATAGCTTCATGTCTCGCACCTCTCGCCTGTGGAACTCCCTTCCCTATCCCTGTTTCCCTGTGAGCTATAATTTCCAGCTATTCAAGTGTAATGTCAATC
Source organism: Acanthosepion pharaonis (assembly GCA_903632075.3). Lineage (NCBI taxonomy): Eukaryota > Metazoa > Mollusca > Cephalopoda > Sepiida > Sepiidae > Acanthosepion > Acanthosepion pharaonis. The sequence continues at coordinate 620,388 of CAHIKZ030000916.1, read as the reverse complement.
GACATCTCCAGTTGCCTTGATCTATCCACTACCCTCATCCTTTCTTCTATCACTCCTATCTGATCTTGCTTTAAACTTTCTGTAACCCCTTGCGTCCTAGTGGCTTCCCGCCTTGCTTGGGGTGAAATGCTTAAAAAAAAAAAAAAAAAATTCTGAGATGAGGTATTATGTACATTATTTACATTATTCGGACTATTGTCCTCATCTTTGTCACCATACTTATTACAACGTTTCGGCCATTCAGTATCTGTCTATATTTCTGAGATGAGGTATTATGTACACAATTTACATTATTCGGACAATTGTCCTATTCTTTGTTGCCATATTTATTTCGGCCTTTTAGTATCTGTCTATATTTCTGAGATGAGGTATTATGTACACTATTTGCATTATTGGGACTATTGTCCTCAACTTTGTCGCCATATTTATTACAAAGGTTCGGCCGTTGTAAGCTCCGGCCTTCTTCAGGTTGTTGGAATGTCGAACTGAACTCTTTATTTCATTTCATTTATATCGAACGGAACCCTTTATTTATTTCAGGTGGTTGGTTGTTGCCTTTATCCACTGTGTCATGTGTCATCAAGGACACAGTGGATAAAGGCGTTAGTTAGGTTCAGTGACAGGACCCAAAGAGTCAATACCCGGTTAAGACAGAGGTGAACTTGGAGAGGGGAATTAACAGGAGATAACTGATGACTGACATCCATTGGACATGGCTCGTGGAACTAGAACAGTCTACCCCAGTGAGCGAAATAAAGGGTTTAGTTCGACATTCCAACCACCTGAAGAATGTCGGAGCATACAACGGCCGAAATGTTGTAATAAATATGGCGACAAAGATGAGGACAATAGTCCGAATAATTTAAAAAGAATAACAGGAAATGTTTGGAAGGTGATCAGTATTTCATGCTTGAGTAATAAAGTGTGGTTAGTTTTGTAATTTTCGCGAAAGATATTTTTAAACCATCATAGGAACATCACACTTGGGAGTAGATAACAGGATATACCTTTAGAAAATGGAACAGATTTTAGTTTTCTTACTCTGGTAGTGGAATAGAGATTTATAGCGGTTATTCAGACAGTGAAGGCAAATATGCTTCCAGAGGAGCTGTCATGGTTCACCAAAATGATGTCTGGTAAAATAATCACAATAGTTAAGGAAAACAAGGAAAATATATTGCCAGTAAATTTGTGAATAGTCAATGATTTGCTTGACAGACAAACTTTAACATCGGTACAACCGATTTATGTCTGTTTCAGAAGCATTTCAAATAAAGCGAGAACTGCTGAAGACGTTCTCATAAATATTGATTTAAATCTTCGGAATAACGGACGTGTTGGAATTTCATTTCTAAAGTTCCAATCTAAAATGCAAATTATATTTTCTGATTATGCATTACTCAGCGTGTAATTCTTTTTATGCACGATATTTTTCATATAAAAGTTGACTCAATAAATTCTCGAGAGCCACTCAAGATAGAATACTACTGGTAAAATGGTTATAATGAATAATGGGTGATATGCATGGAAGAGGAGTCGCTAATTATTATAATGAGGAGTATGGAAAATGATTGACATCTGACTTGAAGTGTTTAGGATTATAGTGTTCAGGGAAGTATTACTGTATTATATTCAACAAAGTAGAAGTTTTTTTTTTTGTAAAAAGCTGAGTGGGACGTACTCTTTACAATTTGAATATGGGGAGATGAGTGTGATTCGACTCTGTGGTATTATTATGGTGATTTTCTAAGCGTAGCTTAGATGTGGTACAAGGGAGAAAGCATAGGGCAGCCAGTGAGGATCGCACTCAGTCGTAACTTATATAGTAAGAAAAGCTTGCTAACCATTACACTACGTCGAGGTGCCCATCCGTGGAAGTTGTAATAGTTGTAAAGTGGTGGGACTAAAAATTAGAGCTGATCTGAATATTTGCCATGTAAATAGCGACAGAAATGCAGCAGGAATGGCTACTAAGACATTTAGCCGACAGACATTTAACCGAATGGACATTTAGCCGATAGACATTTAACCGAATGGACATTTAGCTGAAAATGTAGTGGCTTACTTACATGTATGTCACACTCTTTATCGTAATGTGCTACATATATTTATATTTATTTACTGCATTAATTTATAACTTTACAGGGTTTTTTGGATATGATTTTTTTAAAAATCTATTCTGTATATATTATATTTTACTTCAAATATTACTGTAAGAAGATAAGTATTTTGAAAAAAAGCACATTTTACTACAGCAAAAATTTTAAGCTTTTACAATATGAAATATCTTTCAATTTCGCTTTCAATGATCATTATCTTAAAGGGATGAACTAGCTTTTATCATACTGCTAAATAAAAATTTAAATAATTAGGTGGTACTTTTTATCCAAATACACTCAATTATTTTTTTTTTAAATATGAATTTCAATAAACAAATATTGAAATAAGAACACTTTTAACTTTCAATTTAGATTTAGTAATTTAATCACTTGAAATTCAGTGGTAGTTATTAGTCCTATTCTACTTTATAATACTGCTAATTAATATACTTAATGTATAACTTGTTAATATTTTACTTGCAATTTTCGGTGAAATGGTCGTCGGCCAAATGTCCAGCCACAAAAGGCTTTAGACGTTGTGTCTCCGGATAAAGGGCTGCAGAATGGAAAATGTTTACCCTACAAAAATGCGTAAACGATTATAAACTCCATCAAGGCTGGAAAGTTAGTATTGAACACAATAACAAATATGGCAGATGCAATAGTTTAATTATTATTATTATTATTATTATTATTATTATTATTATTATTTTCTTTGATTTCTGGCGTTTACACATTTCTTTCAGGGTCCCTCCCAGGGACCTAAGGTTAGAACTGGCGTCATGACACTTTCCACTGACAAAAAAAAAAAAAAAAATTAAATTACATAGATAAAGCCCTTCGGAAGTTGTGGGCTGTACTTGTCAGAACAATTTTTTGTATCTCCTTGAGGCATGGACTTCCAGGAATCTCTTCAATTAATCTACTGCAATCTTTTCCAACAAATCCTAGGGCTCCAACTACAACAGGGACTGCCATATCAATAAGGAGGCACCGTTTTTGTTTGTGGTCTTTAATAACAATATCTGGCCGGTTGGCCTTGATTGTTCTGTCATTATTATTATTATTATTATTATTATTGTTATTATTATTATTATTATTATTATCAAATCTCACCCATTTAAAGATAAAATAGGGAAGATGGTATGTTATGAAATATAATCACTAGCGATGTGAAAATTATTTAACTCGTTGTTACATTCAGGGAAATAATTTAAAATTGAAAATGAAACAGAATACAATGACAAAAGAACTTATATACGATTAATTCGATTCCAGAGGAATACTGTTTGTAATGAATCTTTGATATCAAGACAAACTGCCCGGGCGCAATTTATTTTCAAATGACATAATGGAAAAGAAAAAAAAATGATTTTATTAAAGAGGTCAGCCGTTGATTATGTGGATTTATAATGTCCAAAACTGTATCCAAATGATAATTGCCTTGGGAGTAGAGGCTTTCTGGTGCATCATGTATTTTTCAGGCCTGTCACATTTCGACAATCGTTTGTTGTGCGCCATTAAACAGTTCTTTGTTTGATAAGTGGTTTCGATTGTTTTAAGATATGGAAAATGCCTGGCACGATATATCGAATCAAGCAAATATTTTACCTGAACGGTTGCACGTTTTCAGACAAAAAGGTAGGAACATATTTTGATGACTTAATTATCCTATGAATTTATTCGATTAGAACTACTTTTCTGAAAAACTTGCTGAATCTATCAAGAACTTAGCTACCATTTCTTTCTTTTATTTTAATATATTTATCTTTCTTTTTCACCTTTCACTTCTTTCTTTCTTTCTTACTTACTTAATTTCTTTCTTTATTTATTTGTTTATGCATTCATTCAAAATCATTATTTTAGAATTATTATATTTTTTTTACATGTTCACTCTGTTTAAGTGGGTAGAGGCGTTTTGTGAGGCGATGATAGCAAGTAGGGGCTTATCGAATGGAGATAATGTACCAACCCGTCGATACAAGAAAAGAAAACAAATAAATAAAATATAGAAATAAAAGAAAAAAAAAAACAAGAAAATAAATACGTAAATTAAAGAAAGGATGATAAAGAAGAAAATAATGAAATAAGAAAAGAAGAAAAAGATCAAAAGAGAGAAAAGAAAGCATGAAGGAAGAATCAAAGTAAAAGTAGAAAGAAAAGAAAAAATACAAATTAAGAAATAAAGAACGAAATGAATAAAAATAACTAAATAATAAAAAGTAACGAATGTAGGAAAGAAAGAGAGGAAGAAAGAGAAGAAGAAAGAGAAGAAGAAAGAGAAGAAGAAAGAGAGGAAGAAAGAGAGGAAGAAAGAGAAGAAGAAAGAGAAAAGAAAGAAAGGAAGAAAAAGACATGAAAGTAAACGTATAACTTAAGGAAAATAAAAGAATTACAAATTTTAAAAATGTAGAACAAAATGAATAAACAACTAAAGAAAAAACAAAAGAAAGAAATGAATGAAAGAAAGGAAGAAATGAAGAAATTGAAAAAAGAAACGATAGAAAGAAAAGAAAAAAAGCAAGAAAATAAAGATATAAATAAAAAAGAAAAGAACGAAATAAAAAAAACGTAAGAATGAAAAGTACAAAAGAAAAATAAGAAGGAATGAAAGAAAGAAAAGAAAGGAAATATATAACGAGGTTAATTACCATTTTCGAACTGTACTTTTATCGAATTATTTTGGTGTCGTCTAATTTAACCTAACCTTCGTCAATTCTTTTCTATTTTACTTTTATTATTTAACATCTTTTGTTGTGAAATGAAATAAAACCCCAAAAGACATTACTAATTATGTTTGCATTTAGGAAATATTAAAAGGTTTGCATCCCTTTTTTATTACTAGTCAGTGTTTGTGTGCGGGGTTGGGTGCATGCACTTTACCTATCAATTAAGAAGGTTGTCGCATTGAACAGAACACTGGCATATTCATAACAACATTGTTGTTGAATAAATCAAACATAGGACAGATTTAGTAAATATGTATACTCCAAAATATTTTCAAGTACATACCAAATGATTTATATATGTATATTTCTTAGGTGTTAAATGAGATATTAACAGAATAAAATAATTATATGCCATAAATGACATGACCGTTTTATTTCTGGCATAAGGCGACAAGGGTGAGAGATGTTAGCAGTTATATATATATATATATATATATATATATATATATATATATATATTATTTATATATTATATGTGCGATACTTATTAGAAAGCGCTCAATATCAGAGATAGAACAAACTCACATCAATCCAACCAAATATATATATATATATATATATATATATATATATATATATATATATACAGAGAGAGGAGGAGAAGGAGGAGAGGAGGAGGAGGAAATGATAAAGGCGGCCGATTTGAGGTTTTGAGAGGATTTTTGCGACAATGACAAAAGAATCGAGCATCGAATTTTATTTCATGCGGAAATATGCAGCACATTTATTTATTTAATTTTTCTACGGTTCGAAACATTTACAGGATTTCAGGTTAAAAAATAAATAAACAATGTTCAATATCTATTGAGAATCTTCACCTTTCGTAAGTCATTGTCAATGAATATTTTCTGTGGCCATAAAAGGAATTATGCTCGTTGCGCGATTTATGAGTGTTGCGTCGTCACTCGACGGTATGATAATGATTTTTTTTCAATTACACAAACATATAGACACACACGCATACAGACCCAATGTTTGCGACCACCCAAAAAAATATTGGTCAACAAACGCTCGATCGCCTCCATACGGTTCCTGAAAAGAGGGAGTGCAGCCAAGCGGTAAATGATAAGGGGCAATACTTAAGCAGCACACACCTCAGACCTGCTCTTTAAGGACAATCTCCTTCGGAGCCAAGTCTCGGCCGACGCTCCGACCTTTGCCTGTACATCTGAACAATTCTTTTTCAGATGGAGCCCAGGCCCGAACCACACTCCAAGAAGGCGGACAGGTCTATCAGTCCATCCAAACGGCCCCGGAAGCGCGACCCCCTTCAAGGCACCTAACCGCAATCCGGAAGACTTCTTACGGTTAATCTTGGCCCCTGTCACCTTCTCGTACAGTTCAAGCGCCTTCTGTACTACCTCAAATGTCGCGACGGCTCAACACGAGAATGGATACGTCATCAGCGTACGCAAAAACACTGACTCGAGCTCTACCAGGGAAAACGGCTATTCCGCGTATGGCCGGACTTCACGCCCTGTTCCTCAGCCGGCGAAGGAGGGGTTCCAACGCCAAAGCATAAAGTAGGGGCGAGAGCGGTCAAACCTGTCGAACCGACCGTAACATCGCAAAAGCGCTCGACCGCTTCCCGTTCATCTCTACCACCACACTGGGAGAGCGATACAGGAGGCTGATCCACTTGCAGAAGTCGGGTTCGAATCCGGCGACCTGCATGACAGCAGCTAGGTAATGATAGTCTACTATGTCAAATTCCTTGGACTGATCCAAATTGATCAGCGAGGCTTGCTCCTCGTCTTTTACTCACATTATGATCGTGCGGATCAGATGCAGGTTGCTTTGAATTGTTCATCCCCTCACTGCACCCGTCTACTCGGTTCCCAACTAGCTCGTAGCAACTGACTGCAAACGCTCCGTCAGGATCTTTGCCAAAATCTTTAACTCTGTGTTTAGCAGAATTATGGGCCTATAATCATCTAAATCTCTCCCAACACGCTTGCCCTTTTTCAACAGGGTGATCATACCTCTAGAAATCCGGTCGGGAATGGACCCCTGGTGGAACCAGAAAGCCGAGGAAAGTCAGCCAAATAGCTGCTAAACTCGTTGCCACTTGGTAAAACGGTTCTCGAAATGCTGCCGAAACGCCTCGCACATATCTCTGGTCGACTTCAGAATAAATCCCTCGGGATAGTGACGTCACGAATGTATCGATCGGAACCTAGACGTATCTCTCTTCCTTGCGCAATTCAGCGTCCATGTTCACTGCTTCGTTAGACATCTTGTTTAAACTATATTTAACTAATTGACCCTGATAGCGCTTGCTAGCCTCACCCTTCAGGGCCTGTCTATCTACGACTATCTCTAGGGAATCCCCCAGCCACCTCCAGCCACTATCCTTTTAGCCTTACCTAGGGAGAGTCGTTGGCTATATTCAGTGGTGAAGGGCCTGATGCTATTCATAAGCCTCTCTCACCACCTATTCCCAATAACCAGTAAGGACAGATTGAACTTCCAGTGTCCAGACATTCTAGGCCTACTGCCTAACATCAGCCGGGCACAGACGAGTCTATGATCCGAATGGTATAAAGGGTGTAACGTGGGACAATCTAATAAATTTAGGTCGACCTTTCTGATTAACATTCTATCCAGATAGCTGGCTACCTGGAGAGACGGCCAATTACGAGCCCACGTTCACATCTCTCGCCCCAGATGATCGACCCGGTATCTATCGACGAACCCAAACTCGCCGATCAGATCATCCGTTGCCTTCCCACTAGCACACCGTCCACTGTTTATCTTGGGGACCAGGGTGGCATTGCAGTTCCTCATTAAGACTAATCGCGAAAAATCCACCAGGCACGGCCCCAACTGACGAACAATGTCGACACGCTCCTCATAGTCGTTAGGCGCATAAACCGCAACGACCCGAAACGAACCACTGTTCACGACAATATCAGTCACGAGCAACCTACCCCCAACGTCCACATGGACAAGGTCCACCCTCGCCCCCAGGGAACGCTTGACTAACAAGGAAACACCTCTGGTCAGCCGGTCCCCTTATGCTGAATAGACGTACATATGTTTTAGGTTTAATAACTTTAATAAAAATTTTGTTTTCCACATAAGACATATAATAATTGGAAAAGCACGGCATGAGAGAGTTTCCCATACTTACTTCATCCGTTTGTGTGTAAATAGTAACATTTTGGCTATAAAAAGTAACTCTAGTGGTGCAAGCGAGCAATAGTTTTCTTAAAATATTTGGTTGGATTGATGGAGGTGGAATTAAATTATTTTATACACCGAATTAATGATTAAATCAATAGTTTCGGAGATAGGAACGTTAGTAAATAAATTCTCTACAAGTGATACAAGAATGCCTTGGTTTGTTTTGTTTTGTCCTTTAAGTATTTGGAGGAATTCATGGGTAGATTTCATGGTGGGGAGATATGGGTTAATAATATCATTGAGAAATTTTGATAGTTTGTTTATGCATGTTGAAATCTGAGAAATAATAGGTTGTAATGGGTATCCCGGTTTGTGTATTTTAACATGACTGTATAATAGGCAGGTTGGTAATCTCCAATAATTTTGTTTATTTTTAGGGATCCTGCAACAGCTTTGTTGGATGTTATGAGTTTATTAACATATTTCTTTAGAGATTCAGTGGTGTTCTTATTCAATTTAGTAAATTTAGGACGATCATCAATGAGGAACTGAAGTTTTTTGTGAAAATCCAATTTCGTAAATATTGGATTATCAGCTTTTAAAAATTGATTAAAAACAACCCCATTATAGTCATCAGAAAAACTGATAAATAGAATATCCGAATAGAAACGTGAACAATAACATTAATATATTTTTTAAAAATCAAATGAACGAAAATTATAAACAAGACGAAAGAAGAATTAAGAACATTCTAAAAAAATGCTCAACCCCAGTTGACAATAGCAAAACATTAGATTAATTATTTATTACAAAAAAATTAAAACCTCTAACCTTCTAGTTAAAAATAATAATTCACCTTTTAGAACAAAATTAAATAGGGCGAATATTATTTACGAATTTAAATGACCATCAAATTTCGTAAATAATTATATAGGCCTACAATATGTTTGACACGCATACTCACTCTACACCTGTCTAACCATAGCCCAATTAGATCTCATTTAATTAATCATGGCGAACTACCGGATACTATTCGTAACATATTGTTGACAAAACAAATATAATAACATCATCTACATGCCAAAAAATGCTAAAAATAATGGAAGCCATATTAATAAAAAAACAACACCTAATAATATCAACTATGAACATGGATACAATATCTTAACAGTGTTTTGAAAAATGAAAACATTATATAAATGCATACATGCAACAAACTATTTCTTATTTGACAGTTAAAACATTTAATCATTGAAAATATCTAAATGTATAGCCGTAAGCGCTCGGATAAAAAGAACATTTGGACAGCTTTTATATAATTTATAATCTGAAAAGAAAAAAATATTAGATTGTATGAGAAATTGTATAAAAGAATAACAAAAGGAACTTGACCGCCGTATTCAATGAAATATGCATGAAAAACGAATTGCTGCCTAAATACATACACACACAAACGCAAATACACACACACACACATATATATATATGTATATCCGATGTGAGGAGAACGAAAGTAATATATAAATTCCGACGTTCACAGCATTAATGCAAAAGAGGGTTCAATACCGATAGAAGAGTGATAATTATTTATTTATTATAATTTTATCATATAGACAAAACCATTTTACTCACTACAAAAATGCAACTTGGTTTCAGTGCATTTCAACTGCACTTCGACCGGTGACAATCGAAAATCTCTCCCAATGAAGTGCAGTTGAAATGCACTGAAACCAAGCTACATGTTTGTAGTGAGTAAAATGGTTTTGTCCATATGATAAAATTATAATATATATATATATATATATATATATATATATATATATATATATATATATATATATATATATATATATATATATATATATATATATATAAGAGAGATATATGAGAGTGTACAGTTAGCTCAACTCCGGTTGAACAATCGTTTTCATACGTAATCGTCAGGCCTATATCAGACTGTCGCCACACGGTGTTGTTATTTTATGCTGGATCTTTATATTATATACTTTTTTAATTAATTGCCTTTTAAGGATCATTCGTGCTTCTCTCTGCATTTACACGTGGGTTTGATTTGTGTGTGTGGTGTTATTTTTCTTGTGTTTAATATTATTATTATTCTTTAATTCCCTTTGATTTCTCGTGTGTGCACATTACTTTCCTGGTCCTTCACATATACCTAAGGTTAGAAATGGCATCTTGACATTTTCCACTGACCAATTATATATATATATATATATATATATATATATATATATATATATATAGATAGATAGATAGATAGATAGATAGATAAAGCCCTTAGTAAAGTGTGGGCTATTATTATCATGTTATCGGTGCAAATGTAACTGCTTTTTATTGCGTTTCTGTTGAATATCTTGCGGAGTGCGTCTGACGTGGGAAATTGTTTATATATGAAGTTAATGAATATTATTCC
>CAHIKZ030000916.1:555000-607500 GCA_903632075.3 Acanthosepion pharaonis | reverse complement strand
GAAAACCAATATTAAGTTTGATAGGACTGAATTTGACCGGGAAAACGCAACAGGCAAGAATATATATATATATATATATATATATATATATATATATATATATATATATATATATATATATATATGTGTGTGTGTGTGTGTGTAAAGATAAGAAAATGAGAAAGTATGAATGAAAGAGAATGAAGGAAGAAAATATATATTAAATAATATCAATGGCAAACCTGAATGATATATGAAACGATCGAAAATTGGCATCTAATAACACAAAGCGAAAATAATATGAAATGTAAAATAACAAGAAAAAATCACCAAAACGGAAAAACCAGGAGCTATGAAAATAAAATAATAATAATAATGATAATAATAATAATAATGATAAAATCAAGCTTTACGTACGAAAGTCATAGCTATCAACGTGTATGTCACTACAGATGAACCACTGTGTAATTTTTCTTATATTATCATTTAATCTAATATAATTTAATACAATATGTAAAATAATATAATATCAATGCATTTAATATAATGTGATATGACATGTAATATATGTCATATATGTAATATAACATGTAATAAGTAATAAAATATGTAATATAATATAATACGGAATGTAATATATTTATATAATATGTAATATTTAATATAATATTTGCAGCATAATATGTAATATAATAGAAAATAATACAATATGAAATATATGTTATATATGTAATATATTATGTATTATGTATTATCATATGTAATATAATATCATACCAACTGTAACATAATCATATAATCAAGTATTTTTTTCTTAATCATCATGTAATTATTTTTTTTTAAAAAGTGCTACCTTTGAATAATGAAATAAGAGAATGCCACAGAAATTATCAGAGTCTATAAAATGCGCACACGAGACGGCATGCCCATGTTTGCCTTAACTTGAAGTGGCTCCGATGTAAAAAAAAAAAAAAAAAAAGTAGTTTTCAACGTCTCCAGGTACCATTGAGAATAATCGAGGGACCAAAGATGGTCTGGGAATATGACTTTCAATCGGTATCTGTCTATAGTTCTGAGATGAGGTATCATGTACATTATTTACATTATTCGGACTATTGTCCTAATCTTTGTCACCATATTTATTACAACGTTTCGGCCCTTCAGCATCTCTCTATATTTCTGAGATGAGGTATTATGTACATTATTTACATTATTCGGACTATTGTCCTATTCTTTGTTGCCATATTCATTACAACGTTTCGGCCTTTCAGTATCTGTCTATATTTCTGAGATGAGCTATTATGTACATTATTTACATTATTCGGACTATTGTCTTCAACGTTTCGGCTGCTGTACGCTCCTGCCTTCTTCAGGTGGTTGGAATGTCGAACTGACCCCTTTATTTCGCTCACTGGTGTAGACTGTTCTAGTTCCATGTGTTTTGTTTTAATGGAACTCAGTTATCAGTTATCTCCTGTTAATTCCCCTCTCCAAGTTCTCCATGCAATGATAACAGCAAAAATTGCAATATGAGCACTGGTAAAAAATGATTGCTGGCTTATAATACCCAGAAATTCATACACAGATGTCCTGAAGGACACATAGCACAGTGGATAAAGGCGTTAGATAGATCCAGTGTCAAGATCCAAAAGAGTGATTTCGATACCCGGTTAAGGCAGTGGAGAACTTGCAGAGGGGGGATTAGCAGGAGATAACTAATAACTGACATCCATTAAAACATGGCCCGTGGAACTAGAAAAGTCTATCACAGTGAGTGAAATAAAGGGTTCAGTTCGACATTCCAACCACCTGAAGATGGCCGGAGAGTACAACGGCCGAAACGTTGTAATAAATATGGAAACAAAAATGAGGACAATATTCCGAATAATTTAAATAATGGACTTTCAATCGGATCGAGTTACTGAAAATGAAAACCATATAAAGTCATTCTTAACAAAACTGAAAATGAATGCCAAATATTTGCTGTGTCCATCCATGCTGACTTCAATATATCTTAAAGCAAATAAAAATGATCATTGTATCCACCATTACTGCAGTCTCGAAGCGTCGGGCAAAGAGAATCTAAGGAATATTTTAAATCATCCAGATCAGATTATTATTAAATCGGCTGTACGACTAAGGTGAATTGACAAGAAAAACACATTTGTTTTTTCTTTATATCCATTTAAATCCACGTTTAATGGGAAAACTCAGTAAGTAAAAAAATGCCGTGTGCTTCCATAACTATCGTTTACTAGTAAGGATGACGGTTTTGAATGTTACTTTTTTCATAAATCCCCCCCCCCCAAGCGAGGCAAAAATGCCAACAAGTCGCAAGGTGCCACTGGGAGTGAAAGAAAATGAAAACATTTGAGAAGAAACCGGAAAGAATACCCTAAAGAAGAAACAATTCATAAACCTATAGTCCTGTTCAAAAGACCGGAGAGGAGTGCGAAACGGGCGATAGACGACCCTATCTAAAACTATTGAGGAGAAAAAAGTAATAAATAAAATTACAGAGGTCAAACTAAGACACTAGGTGTATTGAGTAAAAAGCAGATTTTAAAAGGAACAGATAACACAATCCTAAACAGGAAGCAAGGAATCCACCTCTACTCCTGTTCAAAAGATATGAGAGGAGAATGAACGGGGCGAAGACATCTACGCCCATTGAGAACATTTTATTAAAAATGTAAAAACTAAATAATAAATAAAATTTCAGGGGTCACATAGAGACGTTACACATATAGGGTTAAAGTAGACTTTAGAAGGAACCGGAAACCCAATCTTAAACAGGAAATAAGGGATACACCTCTATTCTTGTTCAAATGCCTGGGGAGGTGTTTGAACTGGGCGATAGGCGAACTTATCCTTTCTTATTGAGGAAACAATTATATAAAAGAAAAAATATACATCATGCAAATTTTTAATTTAGTTTTCTTCATCAGAATTTGTACAATAATAAACTAACAAAATATCAACAAATTATATTCAACACTATTGCAGAAAAATAGATAAATTATTTCTACAATCAAAAAGAATTTTAAAAAATAGTAAGCTTTAACTCGTCCTTTTTTAAAATATGTATTTTTTTTATTAACATAAATGTATATCACTTAATGTTCAATCTTTACATGTAATTATTTAAACGGACAAAGAATAAGTATTATTGGATTGAAATATCGATTTACTCGAGATTTGTTTAATCAGCTACTATTTAAATGAGAAAGCACACGTTTATTTTATGCTCAAACCAGCAGCTGTTCTAGAAAATGTAAAAAACATACGTAGGATTTAGCAATACAAAACGGACGAAAGAACCCAAAAGCCCATCTTTATTACTCATAAACAATAAGCTTTGTCAGATAGTGGATGTCATTATAGCAGGAGTACACAGTATAAGTGAAAGAAAGATAATCGTTGGAAGAGAACAAAATAGCTGGACCATCTGAAAAAAGGGAAAAATATGGTCTATGAAAGAGGTACTAGTAGATAGTATTACTGTTACGCACATGGTTGTCGCGATTAATCTTGCTAAGTAGTAAGAAATAAAATAAAACGGATGAAATAAAATCACCCGAATGACAGAATTAATAATATCAGATAGGATGCAAGGATAGGATTGAAGAATGAAATATATTTTATGTTCGTTGATACCAAGCGGGAAGGAGCAGATATAACCTTTACAAAAAATAATCGAAGACATACTAATAATAATGACAAAGACATGAAACACGCGTGTGATCAAGAAATCTTAAAGACAAACACAATAACAAAAGCACTGGTAGGTTCTGTTTTAAAAAAAAGAACTAATACACTGTGTGGAACTGCTTATCTTTTCAAGAGATAATTATCAGTGCAAGAAAATATAAACAAATAACATGTTAAGTATCACTTAACATCAGAATTTGTGCAAAAAGAATGCATGTAAATACTATGTTAATTTATACTCGTTTAATAACATTGTCATTGAATGTATGAAATGGAAAGAAAAATAGAATAATAATAATAATAATAATAATAATAATAATAATAATAATAATAATTAAAGACCACAAAGAAAAAAGTGCCTCTTTATTGATATGGCAGTCCCTGCTGACTGCAATGTATCTTCAAAAAGCTGTTAAAATACAAGGACCTTGAAATAGAAATCTCAAAAATGTGGCATATGGGAACATCAACAATCCCTGTTGTAGTTGGAGCCCTAGGGGTGGTTGCAGTAGACTAATTGAAGGGATACCTGGAAGTTCATGCCTCAAAGAGATACAAAAAATTGTTCTCACAAGTACAACCCACACTTTACGAAGGGCTTTATCTATGTAATATATATATATATATATATATTTTGTCAGTAGAAAGTGTCATGATGCCATTTCTAATCTTAGGTGTAAACGCCAGAAATCAAAGAGAATAATAATAATAATAATAATAATAATAATAATAATAATAATAATAATAATAATAATAATGTGACATATGAAGTCATCAATAATTCCAGTTGTAGTTGGGGCTCTCGGATTGATTGGGAAAGGTTCCAATAGACTTATTGAAGGGATTTCTAGTGGTCCATGTCTTAAGGAAATACAAAGAATTGTACACACAAGTACAGCTCACATATCACGAAGAGATTGATCTATGTAAAATGTATGTGATCTTAATTTTTTTTGCTTTTGTTTTTTACAAAAATGATCACTGGAAGATGAAGCCAGGTCTGAGTTTAGGTCTTTGTTTGGGACCCGAAATTAAATGAATATACAACAGAAATCAAAGGACATAATGATAATACACAAATTGATTGATGTTTTTTTATAAATGCTGACAGCTGATGATTTTTAATGTTGCTAATAATAATAATAATAATTATTATTATTATTATCATTATTATTATAAAAGATGCCTATAAAAAGATATGAATATGTTTGTGCGGAGGATATTTGAAAGATGAATCGTATTCCTTTTAGGGAGAGAGAGAGACAGACAGGCAGACAGAGGGAGAGAGAGAGCGATTTCGTAAAATCAAATCGCTATTAGGGCCTCGGCATACCGGGTACAATAAAACAGTAAATATAAATTTGCAGAGATAGACTCTGGCGAGTAATCATATAAGAAGGAAATAAGTAAAAAAAAAAAAATGTTTAACCAAGCAGGAAAATTATCCTAGACGTGATTCTGAAAAAGACTGGGTCCTCTCCGAGGAAATCTAAGGTATCTCCATAAATCAAAAGCCGTCATATCAATTAAAATCTTTAAATTATCTGGAATTTTGAAATTCAAATACATTACCAAACCAATGAAAGAAGAGAAAATCTAGTTGGTGCAAAAAAGCAAGATAAAATTTGACACTGAAGTTCAATTTCCACGAAAACGCGAAGACGTCGGTTTCTGTTACATCAGCTAAGTTAAGCAGCCTCAATCTCGGTCAGACATAGATGGGGGGGGCGCTTGGAAACACCTTGTACTGTAAACAACCTCATGCCATCCAAAATATATTTCAGTTTTAAACATCCCGCAAAGTGTTGATAAACCGTAAAAAAGAAACAAATCAATCAATCAAACAAATCGAGCAACATGAACACTAAAACTGAAGGATGCGGAAATTAAAAACTCTGTGAATTAATCTAGAGAACATGCACTGATAAATCTTAGGCTACAAAAACAGTAATTAACCTAAATATTCAAGTCATGTTCGTGAAAAATCTCGTCACAACGAGATTTTCAAACGAACGCCTGGTTGACGCGATATTCCAGAAATATCTAAACGCCCAGCTGTATATAAAAGCTTTCTCGATTATTAAAATGGCTTCGAGAAAATAGAGCAATCATCAACCCTTTTCGAACCTTGCGGATTGTCGTTATAGAATCACAAATAACAAATAACAGAAAACATATTATTGAAGACTTTCAATATCGGCAACAAATAAATTGGATCGCACATTGTTATATAGGAATAAAGTGTTGCTGCCGACACTTGAGTTTGAACAGAGATCGCCAGTGAGCAAACACAGGCGATCCCATTATTGAATTAAGTAGACGACGTGACCATAGAGGAAACGTATATATGGGAGGTAGCCTGTGTCTAATTGATCGCTATTTCTAGTCTATCCTCCATTACTATACGGACCGCTATTCTCTACTCTATTTACTATACTTTTCCTCTACTCAGATCACTCTACGGATTACTGTTCGAGTGAGTATTATCGAGCAAGTACTATTAGTGCGAGTGATATTAGAAGGCGTTTGCCACCAGCATTATTCAACAGCGTACTATATTTTTATCTGCGATTACAAAGTCTCTACTACAACGAGCATTATGAAAGTGACAACGAGTATTCGTTGCTATTATAAAAATATCAAAGGAGTGTTCGTTGACATCACAAAATACATATAACGGGAAAAATGAAATATGAAATGATCACGATGTTTACGTTCCACAGTATTTGAGACAAAATTTTAAGAATGAAACTCCCTAAATCGTGTAAAAGACTGATAACTATTAGTGGACATGAGAAAATTATTTGCCTGAAAAACTGGTTTAAATATTGTTATGAATAATCAAGAATGCCATCCGCTTGTTTCGTTACACACCTCATTGAGAGAGTTATTTTTGTTTACTGGGACTATAAAAGGACACTATATGCGAACCTTGTTGTCTCAGTTGAATAAAACTTTCTTAAAGCCTACATCTGCGTACTTTTGTCATTATATATATAAATTTTATGAAGTAGCGCTGGCAGTTCGCTGAATGAACGGCTAATATTACCATTACTATTAGTGTATTTTGTTAGATATGTCACTATAGCAAGTAAATAAATCCACCAAAACGAGATTTTTATTAAAATAAGTAAGAGAGTTGGCGTATTGAGCGAGCCTATTGTCACTTGATCTTTAAAAATAGTATCAAGAAGAAGAGATAAATGTAGTAGAATAGATGGGAGGGTGATATAGAAATAAATATGAAAAAGGGTAAACAAAGTAATAAACAAAAATGACGAAATGTATTATGGATATGATTCAATTTTCGCATTGGGTGAAATGTTTGGGTTGGTTGAAGTGGACATTTCTGTAAAGTTCCCAAAGCCAAATGCACTTATTTGTTGTTTGTCAGATGAGAAATTTAGTATTGGAAAACTAGTGCCAAAGAAAAAGTAAATGTCTTGGGGTTGCGAGGAATGATCGGGAAAAGGATGTGGCGGTGGTAGAAATTTAAGAGATGGGGGGGTTCTGAATTTGTACAACATATCATTGGCGGAGATCATAAATTCACGACTTTGATTGGCTGGTGTTCAGTTGTAGGAAAACAAAATCTTTTTGGAAAATGGAATAGAAGCGGGGGTGAAGGCGAACGATATCGAAAGGAAGGAAGGAAGGAAGGAAGGAAGGAAGGAGGGAGGAGGAAGGAATGACAATTCTTCAAAGTATAGTTATTTTTGATATGACCAAAAAGAAAACAGGAAGAAAGAAGGAAGAAAAAAAGAAAGAAAAACTGAAGAAGAAGAAGAAAAAGAAGAAAAAGAAGAAGAAAAAGAAGAAGAAGAAAAAGAAAAAGAAGAAGAAGAAGAAGAAGAAGAAGAAGAAGAAGAAATGTAAAAAAAAAAAGAAGGGAATTAAATATAGGCGAAAAACGAAGAAATAAAATGCAATGAAAAAATAGAGAAGTGATAAAAAGGACACGAAAAATAAAGACTTTAAAGGGGAAATAATTTGAATTGAGGCAAGAATGAAATGAAGAACAAAATATTGAAGAAAAAAGAGAAAGTAATGGAAGAATCAGAAAGACAAAAAGAGAAAAAGAATATGTCGACAAAAAAGGAGTAAAATAAAAAATAGACGAGTGAGAGAGAAAATAAAGACTATAAACGAAAGAAGAAATATATTATAGGGAAAAGGAAAGAGGACTTTTAAATTAGATAAAATTAAAAGAAATGCGAAAAACCTTTAACAAAAATCAAATTTAAATGAAGTAACAAGATAAATTACGTAACAATAGACAAAGGTCAAAAGATAGAACTAAAAATATAGTCAGCATTGTTAATAATTTTCAATACGAATGACCTCCGCTAGAAAGCGACGAGGATAACATATTTTATCAATGAACTTACAGTTAACAATCCGCTGTGGTAATATATTCGATCTTAACGAGGTATCCCATTCTTATGGCTCTGAGCTAGTCTTAGACTCAATAAATAACAATTCAGTTTGGGTTTTGCAAGCCAATTTTTCCAGTCAATTATTATTAATCACTACACAACATTTTTAAACTTGGCTTAAATGTAGACAAGCTTAGTAAATATATCCAACAAGTAAAGAGGGAATGTTCGCAATCGACAATGATGAAAAGGAAATTAATCAAGTTATAATAAGGAATATTTCATATATAAAAAAAAGTAAAACAGTTACAATTGTAACTACAAGAAACAGAAAATATTTTCATATCTAAATAATAAGCGGCGAAGTTTAAAAAAGAATAAAGGACACAACAAAGGGTAAAATGAAATTGAAAATGCAATATCTGGAACAGGATGGGGTTGGCCAAATATTCTAGTGAAAGCAATAAGAGAAAGAATAAATACGACAGAAACCGGAGGATTGTTGGAATATCGAGGATACGGAGAAGGCTTCTGGGGATTAAATCCATATTCTCTTTGAGTCTGTTTACTTATCTCTTCGTCCCGGTGGTCCAGTGGGTATGACGCTCGTGGCATATCGCAACAGTCCGGGTTCGATTCTCGGACGTTCCAAAATAGGACAAAACGGCCGTAAAGTTCTTTCTGCATTCTGTCGATGAATTACATAATTATGATTATGCAAATCAATATTTTTATGACGTGTATATCCTTGATTATTCAAATCAAAATTTCTAGCACTTTTATATCCTATCCAATGCTTTGGCGTAGAAGACGTGACTCGTCGGGGCGCAATCCGTTAGGCTAAGTAAACATGGATGAGTTAAACGACGGAATTTGTCAAGAGAAGCGCTATATCGAGTCAAGTTAGTTTCCTCTTTGCCACCGTTGCTCAAGTGGATGTGACGCTTGCGTCCTATCGTAACGGTCCGCGTTCGATTCTCGGTAGGAAACTATCTGCATTCTGTTGAAGATTCTTCTAGACACAATGACTTAATTATGATTATTCTCTTGTGTACGTTTAAACGGGGGCCTTCTTGTTCACGTATATTGTGATCCTTTTGTTTTATGTAAATTTATTCTTGATTTAACATAAAAACATTTCCAATTTTTTTTCCCCCATGAAATGTTCCCTTTATAAAATTGTTTTTACATTTATGCTTAATATACCGGGTGTAACAGCAAAATTGTCCAAATCGTGTAGCAGCAAAATTGTCCAAATCGTGTAATAGTATACGATAACTGTCCATTCCACAAAATGTTTAATATAAAAAAAAAAACACGAAACTAATTGAATTTCTTTTTTCTAGATTTTCAGATAATACGTTTAGCACCATCGTGACACCATTTGTCGTAAGAATCACTGAAAAACCCTTTTAGTTATTCAGCTAGAAAGGGAATAGGTTAAATCATGTGTGTCAGCCCCAAGGACTTCACAAATGAGTGATGTTGAGAGAAAAAAAAAGATCATTCAGACCTATAGTAATTGTACCAACATTCATACTCTGGCTTCCATCTTAAACGTACAGTCAAGAACCATCAAGAGAACGGTGAATAGGTTTAAAAATGAGGGAACAGTAGAGAGGAAAACTGGATCATGGGGTGACAGCTCGAAGACGGATCATCATACAACTTAGAGCTAAAGAGATCAATTAGAAAAGATCCAATTCGATCCATAAGACGATTGGCACGCGAGAAAGGAGTTTCAGCTATGGCAGTCAAAGAGCGGTGAAAAAAGACTTGAAAATGAAATCGTAATGAAACGTGTGAGACAGCTTGTTACTCTCGGACATACGGAAAATGATCTTGGATCTTGGAATCTTCTGTTAAGCATGGAAAGTAATAATACATTCTTATTTCTAGAAGTCCAGCAGTGTTATTAAAAAAAACCCCAGAGAATTCCAATAAGATATCGTTAATCATTTCTAAGATACAATGGCTCAGATCTAAATCGAAAAAGTTGGTAATTTTGCTGTTACAGCCGGTATATAGAAAAATGAAAATGGCATCTGTTTCAACTGGTTCCATGATGTTATCGGGGAAGAGAGTTGTTAACAATCGATGTACAGCGTAATTACCAAGTAAATTTATTTTAGAAGCTGCAATTTCTTCAATGATAATAATTACTAATTCTTCTCGTGGAAACTCCAAGGCTAATAATAACTAATATTATCGAGTATTTCATACTTCTGTTCCTACATCTTCTTTGCATGTATCTTCTCATTCTCTCCCTGATCCATTAAAAACTTCGTGGCCCGACAATGTTTTCTTCATCAAGATATTTTCCAATTGATTTCATATAGAAAAAAAGAAATACTCTAATATATTATACAGTTTCCTTTCGTAGTTTTTTTATTTGTCTTTGTCTCCTTATTGTGTTCTAATAGATCATAAATTATCCGACAATCATCACTGCTCTTGCTACCTTTAACTGATGATAAACGTTCAACAAATCTAAATCCCTATCTGTATGCTATACCCTTTTACACACACACACGCACACACACACATACACACACACACACACACACATATATATATATATATATATATATATATATATGTAATATATTATGCAGAAGCATTTCTTTCAGAAATGTTTCGTTGAATATGACAGAGAAGGAACATTTGATGATTTTTTAATTGTGTTTTTTAGTAATAAAATTTAATCGTATATCTCCATCCATCTATCTATCTATCTATCTATCTACGTACAACGAGGGCACCAGGTCATATATATATATATATATATATATATATATATATATATATATATATATATATATATATATATAGCAGCAGCATGGCCCGGCGTTGCCCGTGCAAAAATCGTACGACTCATACAGCAATTGCTCTCACTTGACTTAAAATATTTCTGCCCTCCCTTGCCTTTAAAGGAGTGCCCTTTGCCGTGCTGTTGTTTCTACATGCCTTACTTCTTGCCTATCTCACACTGCGAATTTTTTATAAGCTCTATACTAAACATTAAATCTGTTACGAAAAAAAATCTAAACAAAATGAACACAAAAATATCAGCTTTAAAAAAAGGACTCGTAACTGGAAAAACCGAATAAAAAAGAATGTGAACAAGAAATAATTTTTCACATCTAACCCACTTCTGCGGAATCAGAATCAACGTTGAGTTTAAGCAAGCGAATGAGCCAATTGGAGTAAAGTGGCATGCAGATTTAAATTTTTACCAGTTGTGAAGAATGCAGCTATCGATTTTTTTTGCATGCTAGTTAACATTCGTGTCAGTCAGCTGTTGGCCCTGACGCTGACCAGTAGAGTCTTCTTGCCTATTCGTGGCAGCCAGGTATTGGCTTTCACTCTGGCCAGTAGAAAATGGCCGCAAACTACATGAAAACTGCCGTAGAAACATGAAAATATCGTTTATTTTCACTATCGATGAGAGTTGGGATATGCAAAGCTGGTCTTGGCCTTTCCACTCACTGTGCATGTGCATGTAAATTTTTGTGCAAATCCGTCGAAAATTGCGGCCGTGCATTCGTTACACACACACACACACACACCCTTCCTTATATATATATATATATATATATATATATATATATATATATATACGTATGCATTTTATGAAACTTCTTCAATTTAAGACAGATACCTTACCACTGTCTACTACTTTTTGTCTAAGTGAAGCATTGAAATGGATAAATTCTGTATTAGGTTTTTCTTTTTTTTTCTTTTTTTTTTTTCGTTTTTGTATCGTTCACAGTTAAATATCTGTTTCCGACACGGACTCAGTCTACAGCGGGGTTGATAAGACTGATGAATTATATTTTCGTCGGTCGAACTAAGCTTATTGCCCATATGAGGTGATTTAGGATTTTACTGTGTATTAATTTTTGCTCTGTAATAATAAATACATTGATCTCTTTTTGAGGAAAATCTTAATATTTTATATTACTAGGATCCACTTGGGTTATACACCAACAGATTTATTACCTTCTCTCTCTCTCTCTCTATATATATATATATATATATATATATATATATATATATATATATATATTTTAATTTTCGTGTAATCGGGAAATCATTTAACCGACGCATATTATTTTTGACACATTTTACCAAAGATTAAACAATGCTGGTGCAGATTTAGTAGGAAAGGACAAAAGATTTTCTACCTCGATATTGTGTTTTGTTCTTGCTTGGTCTTTACACACACTCATGACCATATATATATATATATATATATATATATATATATATATATATATATATATATATATATTGATGAAAATCCGTGGGTACGTAATCCAAGTTAATGTTATTAATATAAAATATTATAACTGATCTATATGTTCTGTCTTCCTGTTCACCCCTCTCTACTTGGGTGTTTCTTTTTCTCTTCCTTTTTCTATCTCCCTCTTAAATGCCTTTTCCCTTATTTTTTGTTTGTTACTCTGTTTACTTCTTTTTTTTCTGTTTTCTATACTTTTTTAAATATTTAAATTAAAAAAAAACGTTAAGATTCATTTTATATCAAACGTTTTTAGTATTGACAAGCTCCAGATAATTTATACCGAGATGCGATAATGTGGTACAAGTGAGTTTCATTTTTATGTAATCCACTTCTGTGATCTATAATAAATATGCTGAGCTCTCTTTCGCGCATCAGTTTTAATATTTTATATTAATAACATTACTTTGGATTACGTACCCACGGATTTTTACCAAGACAGAACATATATATATCTAGACAGGTGTTAAAAACGGCTGAAGATTAACAATGACCTATATTTAACAATACTAACTCTTGTATAAATAGGAAAAAAAAAGTGGAAAAAATAGAAAATACAATGATTAAGGATAAGAAAAGCAATAGTTTTATAGATTGTAGCTAAAATTTGCAATTTAATATTAAAACTATTATTTAATATTAATAATAAACAAAGGAATTTAATAATGTAATAAAAATTAAAACATTATTTGTAGATAAACAAGAAAAACCTGAATATTAAAAATAACAAGATAAATGGAGAAATTAAAATGAAGAGATAGCAAGTAATTGGCCAAAGAAAATTTTTCAATATAAGCGAAATTTTTTTTAAATAGATTAATGAAAGGTAAAAACTAGATAAGATTTTAGAATAATATGATACAATCAGCAATGTCATTGGTCATAATCTGGTGGCTCGGCTTCAGTCACTTTCCCACTGACGTAAGGATGCTTTTATGTGGTTTTTACTATAAATACTTTCATGTTTCATGTTAATTGTTTGGCTGAGCTTTTCCCTTTCGTACCTAGACTCTTGGAATTGAAGCGCAGTACTAGATTGGCTTCGAGATCTGAGCAATTTACAGTAGAGCTGGAAAGATGTAATCAAAAGTTGTATGCAAACAGTTTCTTTTCTCAAAATTCTCGCTCGTGTAACTCCCTTCTGCCTCCATGTTTTCCAGCCAATCTGAAAAAAAATTAAATGCTGTCCTACGGATTACTATTTGATCTTCCCGTTCATTAATAATGTTTCTCTTCGTAATTCTTCCAGAACCGGTAACCCCTTGCATTTTCATGACTTTAATTCATTACAGTGGTGATGACAATTTAAAAAAAAAATATGTATAGCTTTCAAAAGCGTTCGGGCTTCTATTTTTAGTTTTGCTTTGCGCAACCATGCTGTTTCAAGGATTTGAAAGTCTAATCGCGTGGACAGCATTACAAAAAAACTTCCCATACCATCGTGGTATGAACAGTCTATATTTTCTTAAAATATTTTCCAGTGTTTATGAAGAACATTATTTTTTAATTTCTATAAATTAAAATTTTGTAAGACATGCACGTAAGACAGATCCAAATTGTAGCGGACAACATCTTCAAACATACTGTATTATTAAATTTTAGACAAACCAAAAATCTTTTATTGAAAATTATTAGTAAGATACGATATTCCGGCAGAAATTAAAATTAAATTAACTTATTCTTTATAGAGAACAATAAAATGTGCCCAACATATTAAGCATACATCAAATTATTTATATGCAAAATTTTAGCTTTTAGGCATAAACAGTTATTATTAGACATGTCATAATCTACAAGTAACACATTTTAGAACAGAGCCGAACGATTATCTGTTAAATATACCTGCTGTTAGTTATTTTGCATATTATTACGCCCGCTCGGTCGGTATACAATGTAAAGGATTAAATAATAAGTAGGTAGTCCGCGTAGTAGTACGAGTAGTAGACGTATGTATTGGATTGAGTCGACGTAGTAACGACACTCACTGAGGAATCTTCCTGTATCCAGTCTATTTCCAGATGTACAAAAAATGGTCAAAAAAAAAAGACTCTAAATGTTTTTTTTTTGCAATATGAACACTTTGGATTCATTGTTTCATCTTTTCATTTACATTTTCTTTTTAGGTGAGTTGAATATTTTTAAACAAACAAATTTTCGTCCCCTGAACCTCCATCAATCTAATTTAATAAATCTCATTATGAGAGTTTTTTGTAAAATTTCAAGTGCGTATGACCTTAATCATGACCATTCCATTTTGTTTCAGATTCCAGGAGAGTTCTTAGGATTTAAAAATAAAAAAATTCTTATATTTTATTTTGAAAAGAATTACAATATATTTTCTTAAATAAACTTTGCAAAAATAAAAAGAAAGAAAAAAAATTAAATATGCAGTAAAAAAAGAAAGAAAAAACAAAGAAAAGGAAATGAAAGGCACAAAAGAGAAAGAAGAAGAGACGAAATATCAAAATGAGAGAAAAGAATCTAGAAAGAAGAAGACGAAGGGTTTGTTGAAATAGAGGAGGGGAAAGGATAAGAAAGAGGGAATAAAGAAAAGGTAGAAATACAACCGAAATTTGGAGAAGAGGGTTGCACTAATAGAAGTGGAAAGAGAAAACATGAAATAAAGAAATACAAAGAGTGATTTTTTTTTTAATAAAATATTAAGCAGAAAGTTAGACAGAAATGAGGTCATTAAAAACAAATTTGTAAAACATTAATAAAGAAAAGGAATGACTATAACATAATTGGAAAGATACATACATGCATATATATATATATATATATATATATATATATATATATATATATATAGAGAGAGAGAGAGAGAGAGAGAGAGAGAAGGAGTGAGAAATAATTTGGAGGGGAAGTGAGGAATGAATATTAAAAAAGCAATAAAGAAGCTCCAAATTATGAAACAATGAAAATAAAAATAGAACCGACATTTTAATGGCTGATAGTTTTAGTGCAGGACAAAAATCTAAACGTTGTTATAATTCCAAAACAAAAAAAAAAGTAAAATGCGCCACAAATGTCAGGTTATCTTCACCAGAATCAGATCAGTGTGTCAACGCAGTTATTGTAATTTACAAGTGCGGAACAGGATAACGATGATAGGTTAACCTCGTTGGGGCTTTATAATAAATATGTTTGTTGCACTATTTTAACTATATTTCTAGTTACATGCGCTTCCAAAAAGTTAATTTCGGTCGAGCACTCTGGGAAGAAAGCGCGAATTTTAAACAGTGAATACTACTGCTGATAATGCAAAGCTCTTCTATGAATTGAGCCCTCTCAGTCACTGGCGTGTTTATTCAAAGAATAAATACGCAAAAATTCGCGTTCCACTCTACCGGGCGCTGATAGCGCAGGGGTAGAATCAGTTTTCGATCCCTGCTTGAGGCAATCAGATTTATAGCAACACTAATAAGCTGTGATACTGCGAAAGAGTCTGTTTGGGGATAACAATATATTTCTAGTTATATATATATATATATATATATATATATATATATATATTTTTTTTTATCACACCTCTTATATTCTGCCGTTGAAATAAAACTGAACAAAATTGTCTAAGATTATACGTTCAAGCGGAAATGGAATCCGCATTCTAGCTTATATTTTGTGAAAGCGCATATTATTCAGTTAAATGTCATACACGCTTGGCCGATCATATCTCTTTAAATTCATGGCTGACGAGACAAAGCATTTTCCCAGCAGGATGTTTCCGTTTGTTTTTGCAGTAGATTGGTTGCCAGTCAAGTCTATAGTGCCCAGTTTGTTCTCTTATTCACGACATAGACGATGGGAAAACAAATGAGTTCTTACATTTCCCAAGAGTATTACCGCTTAAGTGGATGTAACAAACTCGGCTAGAATTCGAACTCAGCTCTCTGAATTCAAATTCCGTGACGTTATACATTAGACCACAGCAAACGCTATTCGATAAAACGCATATACTACTTGATAATGAAATCAATTTGATAGTGTAAGACTTTCTGTGGTTATGAAATCTTATATTGTACTGAAAATTACAGAGTAACTCTTTCCCAATTATCACCCCCACCCAACTGTAAAAAACGATTTACGATCGAGGCTTTATTCAGGATGAACATTATTGTTTTATTGCTAATTGTATCTCGTTAAATTTCTTTTATATCTGTAGTTTTTTTATTTTATTTTTTTTTTGTAACGGAGGGTTGTTTTTCTTTTCTGATTAGTCTATTCTTGTTATATGATTTACTTATGTTAACCGATATGGTATTTGTTTGATTTATTAAATAATATAGATTTTATATTATTATATCCCCCCCACTTGATAAGGCTTGTTTAAAAAGATATTTTTTATATTTCCCATTTTGTAATTTAAATAAAAAACATTTTTAATTGGTTATTTTCTTTAATTCATATCCTATAATAACATTTTTAGTTCTTTTTTATATTTTCTCTACATATTTTTCATTTTTATTCTTTCTTCTTCCTTTTTTAAAATCCGATATATATATACTCAGAATTCACTTCTTGATCATTTTGGCAGTTTTATTGGTTGCAGTGAAGGGTGTGTGTGTGTTAAGTGTATGTTATCTTTTAGTTCTTTTGGAGTGTGTATGATGCGTGTAAGTGTATATATTAGTACGGGTGTATCTATAAGTGTGAGACCTCTATACCTCCTCAAGCATGCTTGTCTTGCGTGGATGAAAAATGTGGGTAGGGATTGAATTATGGGCTTATATAGTAATTCTATCTATGTTGTTAAATTCGTAGTTATCGGATTTCCGACTGATGTCAGATCGGTAGGGTTTCGATCCCGGATTGACGCTAATGAATATCTAACCACACTGATGAACTGTGATGCATCGAAATTCTCTCTCCTCTCTCTGTCTCTAGTCTATCTCTCTCTCCTCTCTCTCTGTCTGTCTGTCTGTCTCTCTCTCTCTCTCATCTTGAGATGCGGTCTCTCGTTGCTCTCCGTGACTTTTCCTCGATCACTATTTCTTTCCCTGGTAGTAACTACTGTCTTATAGGGAACACTGTTTTTTGTCATGTCATTTTTGTTTAAAATGTAATTTATCAAGGTCTGGCTGTATTATGTGACCCTTTTTCCAGAATCGTTTGCCATGGTGCTTATTAGGTCCAATTCACTTAGCTGATAATCATCAGGACAATAAATGTCTGAAACAATTTTTGTGACGGCACAGATGTTTCCATTTAAAATGATACCGACTGATATCACTACAGTCGACCAAATCCCAAACTAACTGCAGGGTAGTGGGTAAAAGTCTGCGCCTCTTTTAAATTCATGGTTGACGAAGAAGAAACGGATTAATGTTTCTAGACATTTTTTCCGAACCTGAAAAGACAATTGAGCCGGATAATGCATTTGAATCGCCGATTCCATTTTATGCGCCTAAAATCGTTCTGGAAACTTTCCTTCGTATTTATAATTAGTATGTTGAAACATGCAAAAAAATATTCATATTATTCTAAAAGCTTGTTTCGCTTAGATTCATGATCATTTTGTAGCACCTCATTTGAACAAAGAAGAGCTTATAGAAGCAAAGAAACTCATTCGCCTTTAATAGTCGATTTTGACTTAAAATGATAGCACATCTGAAAAAGTGATTTTTTTTTGTTTCCATTATAATCATCCGGTTTCTGCTTGAACTGGGGTTCATCAGATTTCCGATATTTGAGTAATTATTTATAAAAGCTGAAAAGAATATTGACAGAATATAAGTAATATAAGACGAAAACAGCATAAAATGGTCATCATGAAATAATTATATATTTACTTTGCAATAAAAATTATCAAATTTATTTTTACAATGTAATAGTGCCATTATTATAAGGATATTATTATTCTATTTAAAAATCGTTTCTTTTTAAATTTATTTTTCTTTTCCTCTTCCATGAACATTTCCCCGCGTTTTATAATAATAATAATAATAATAATAATAATAATAATAATAAATATAATAATAATAATAATAATAATAATAATAATAATAATAATAATAATAATGGTTATAGTAACACTAATGATAGTAATTTATAAATATGTATAGCTAAAAATAAACTAACGCTGGACACCTGCGGATTAGGGCGAGGTACACTTAAGAGAAGCGTTATCATCAATTGGAGATTGACTAAGCATCAAGTAACATACTTTAAGCGAACCAAAATATTCCATAGTAAGTAGATTAATATATATATATATATATATATATATATATATATATATATATAGAGAGAGAGAGAGAGAGAGAGAAAGAGAGAGGGATAGGGATAGATAGATAGATAGATAGATAGATAGATAGATAGATAGATAGATAGATAGATAGACCTAGTGAGCCAGACAAACCTACCTAAGTTTCACCTAAACGGATCTTCAGGGAAAGTAAGGCTAACGAGGCAAAGAGAAACGCATATTTATCGGCGATAGCTAAAATCATACCACGTGACCAAAGAACCACAAACACAAACCTATGTAAAATATTTATTCAACAAAAATGAGGAGGGAAAAAAAAACAAAAAAATATCAAGGTGGAATGACAATAAATGGGAAAACGTCTAATCTAGTAGCCAAGATTTTTTATGTCTACATACGTTAAGGATTTCAGTTTTAGAGTTTAATAGCTGGTTAGGTTTATCATATAAAGCTATGGCTAATTTCTTTTCTGCACATAATTTATAAAATTTATGGCCTGCTTTATATGTTGGGAATTTTTTTTAATATTTCCCATTTAAGGATGGGGTCTATATTATCTTCCTGTTTGGTTTTCCATACATAAGTAGATAGCGTGGTATTATGTTTAATTTTTGCGTTTTTAAAACTGGTTGTATTGAGCGCTTTTGTTAGTTAGTTGTTTACTCGTATCGGGGTTTTTTCTTTGGGCTTCAGACCTGTATCTCTGCGATTTTTTTGTCGGCAGAAGTTCATGTTTGTAGCTCTTTCTTTTTTAAAACATTTTTTCCTCGAGATTGATTTGATTATTAGCAAATCAAAATTCGAGGGTTTTTCAAAACGAGTCTAGTTATCTATAATTATATATATATATATATATATATATATATATATATATATATATATATATATATATATATATATATATATATATACACATCTCTCCATATTTATTTGCAAATAATTATAAAATTAATAGTATAGGTGGTAGCAGAAAAAACTCTCAGATATACCTCTCAGATGTATCGCTCAATGATAAGAGATTAGGTAGATGAAGGCATCATTGCAAGTAATATCTTAGCATCATGTAGGAGTTACTCCTGCGAGGTATATGGCACGCTGTATAAACAAGAAGTGTATGTGCAGGTGGTGTAACGAATACAGGTTTGGAAAGAGAATTCGACGAGCCCAGTTAGAGTTCTGGTCGAGATAGTTATCTTCACATTCGCACATTGACGAATCAGAACAAGAGATGGGTTCATATCCTTCGAACGGTAAGGGAAAACCAAGAAGAACAAAAATATTCGCTGATTTTTTTTATTAGTTCCTATAGAGCATATTATTTGTTTATTTTATAATTATGAAAAAAAAAACGTTTATTTATTTTGTTAACACTTGCAACGCTAACCCTAACCTATATTTTATATATAAAACTGAATTTTATATATAGTTTTCAATGGTGAAGTTTGCTTACGTTTGTTCTTTAATACGGTAAAAGCAGCAGCAGCTGCCGCATGATTCAGTGTAATTTGTTATCTCGCGTTGATATTTTTTACTGCATCATAAAGTCAGTTTATGAACCAGTAAAAAACTCTTACCAAAAACTTTTGGTATGCTCTTGAATGCTCAATTTAAAGGTGGTCAGTGGAAACGTTTTCCATGTAAAAGTTTAGGAACTCCTGGTTTAATGAATCTATTCTGAACCTCATTACAACTGAAAGAACATTACCCAAATCATCATCCTACAAATTTACAATAGCGGAAAGGAACAGTTAATGATGCGCATCGGAAAATTTTGAATTTCATTGATACTGATCTCATATTGAGAAAGAAAAATGTTGTGGTCTGAAGTTTGTTCGTTCCGAAAATATTAGGACTGATTTTACGGTAATTTGACCGTAAAATGTCGGAATAATATTTTCGCAAAGCTCAAAGTTGCCCAAAGTCAAACAAACCTAAAAAAATTTGATTCTTTTTTAATATAATTATTTTACTGATGGCGTAGTAAACTAACATATTTAAAATATGGAGTACAAACCAGAGCAACATTAAAATTTGACATTTAATACACAAAAGAAAGAAAGAGGAGGAGTGAACTGGATTCTCTCCCCAGTAATCAAAAATCAATCGAGACTAATAAAATGAAAGTACGAACATACTATAAGAAGAAAACACAATTACACTGTATTAATAATTTGCTAACACAGAATAAATATATGCAAATCATATTAAGTCCTAGCAGCCATTCCTTCTGTTTACACAAGGAAACCTGGATAGATTTAATGAGAATTTTCTTTCTTTGACATTAAAATCCGAATTCGATTTGCACATAACGAAACTTATTTTCACGGCACCACTGACGATATTGTGTCAGGTAATCCGCAATAACAGAACACATCTAATTTGCATATTTTGATCTATCTATCTATCTATCTATCTATCTATCTATCTATCTATCTATCTATCTATCAAAATCAGTCAGCCTACATCTATCTATCTATCTATCTATCTATCTATCTATCTATCTATCTATCTATCTATCTATCTATCTAAATCAGTCTGTCTATATCTATCTATCTATCTATCTATCTATCTATCTATCAAAATCAGTCTGTCTATATCTATCTATCTATTTATTTATTTATTTATCTATCTATCTATCTATCTATCTATCTATCTATCTATCAAAATCAATCTGTCTTTATCCATCTATCTATCTATCTATCTATCTATCAAAATCAGTCTGTCTATAACTATCTATCTATCTATCAAAATCAGTCTGTCTATATCTATCTGTCTATCTATCTATCTATATATCTATCTATCAAAATCAGTCTGTCTATATCTATCTATCTATCTATCTATCATCAAAATCAGTCTGTCTATATCTATTTATTTATTTATCTATCTATCTATCTATCTATCTATATCTATTTATTTATCTATCTATCTATCAGAATCAGTCTGTCCATATCTATCTATCTATCTATCTATCTATCTATCTATCTATCTATCTATCTATCAAACTCAGTCTATCTATCTATCTATCTATCTATCTATCTATCTATCTATCTATTACTGCGATAGACATTGAGTGAATACATGTGTGTAAATGGATATTCCTGATTATTAATAAACAGTGAAGCTAAAGTATAACGGGTGGGAATCGTCGAATTTCTTATTGGAGAAAATTTGAACATTTTTACAGGGAAACGTCCAATTACCGTGTCGATTAAGGACGTTCTTGAAACCAGAGAATTTCGGTTGAGATATTCATATTTCTTAATAAGACTTTCGATAAACATTCCGGTAGGCGTTCATTTCACTGTTTGCAGTTTACGCAAACACGTATCTACACTAAATTAATATTCATAATAATTAGAAATAAGGTTTGATTAAAATATGTTTTCAGTAATTGCCTACATCTCTCGCTTTCAATATATATATATACATATATATATATATATATATATATATATATATATATATATATATATATGTGTGTGTGTGTGTGTGTGTGTGTGTGTGTGTGTGTGTGTGTGTGTTTATCTCACTCGATCTGTATCCGTATCTCTGCTCTTTTTATGCGAACATTTTTCCCTTCTTTTTTTTCCCAATTCTTTCATTTCCAATTTATTTCCTTGTTATCTTTATTTTAATCCTTCTCTCCCCTCGGATTTTTCTCTATCAATCATTCCCTTATCGTGATACGAAAACTTCCGCAGATTTTCATCGGTTCCAAAATCACTTTTCATGCTAAATTTGCATCGCTCCGCCTCAATAAAACGAAAAAAAAAAAACCGAAAAAACAAAGCAAAGTCTGATTAAAATAAAGGCTACAAAAAATGTCTTCACTTAAGAGAGACAACATATATTTTCAATGTCTGTTCGCTTTTTATTATTTTCAAGTTGGCTTTGACAAACTTATTTTAACTTCTGTTCCTTGTAAAAGGCAAAGAAACCATACGATTTCTTTCCGTCTCTCCGAGATAGAAGAAAAGCGTGCAATGAAATCATACAATGTTTGTGAATAGAATCATTTGCTTTTCATACCTATTTTATTAGGACCGCTATCATCTAAAGGTTGTTTCCTTTTATACAGAAAATATATATGTAAAATATCTATTGCATGACACACAAATATGTTATTACACATATATATATATATATATATATATATATATATATATATATATATATATATATATATATATATATATATCCTTTCATATTCACGTGTGATTGTTGAAAGACAAGAGGAAAACGCCGTGATAATAGATATTGTATTTATTCAGCGAGTACTTTCGACATAACTCAATATCATCAAGGTATATATATATATATATATATATATATATAGATAGATAGATAGATAGATAGATATAATGTGATAAAATACACTTTTATGCTATGGTATATTTATGGGTAAAAGTGTTCAGTATCAGCGATAGAGCGTATGTAAATATAAAATTGGATATTGAACTGAAAACCTAGAGCCGATAGTCCGTTGAAAGGTCCGAATATATATATATATATATATATATATATATATATATATATATATATATATATATAAAAAGTCAAGGAATAATAAACATTCATACTACCATGGTCTCGACAGTTAAGGTTTTTTTTTTCACTCAGTGGAGATTAATAGTGATCCGCTAATCCTTTGTTTATTTTTGGAACCTTCTTAGCAGTGATTATGGTTGAAGGATACGATTAAAGAAGAATAGTTGAAATGTAAAGGAAGGAAGGGAAAATTAATATGTATATTAAAAAAGATATATTAAAAAATTATATTGAAAAAACATCACATTTTAGAAAGAAGGAAAATTAATATTAGTAATAATATATTTTTCGAAAACTAAGGAGAGAGGCAATGTGAGAGAGAATGTGTGGGTGAGGGAAAATATATTAATAATAATATTAGAATATATCAATAATAATATATTTAATGATAATATACTATAAATGTGGGTGAGGGCAAAACAATATTGGAGGGAATATAAAGTAAACAATAGTAGAGGAAATTTGAGGGGAAAATTTGGTTTATTTTTGTTTGTTTTGTTTTACGGCATATCAACCTCAATGGGTCATTTAATGCCGTCAACTGTTTTTTCCTGGTAATATTTTTGTTTTGTCAAAAATCTATTTCTGGTAAGTTTTTTTTTCCTCAAAATTGTATAACTGGTAATTTTTTACTTTTAAAAACGTATTTCTGATAATATTTTATTTCCAAAACGTATTACTGGTAATATTTTTTTCTTCAAATAAATATTTCTGGCATTAATTTTTTACAAAATATTTCTGGTACTAAAACCTATATTTACACTTTCATAATACTTTTTACCTCAGTTTTGGGGTTAACTATTTGCCCATAGCTGGGGCCCTAACAGGTGCTGCCACCCCAGGCCGGGGTGGACCTGGGAACATTAACAATTAAGAGGTGGTTCCACGCTCCTCAAAGCATCCTCATCAGAGGTCTTGCTGTTGGACTTAGTTTATCGTCTTACCCTGGACGCTTTGTAGTTTATCGTTATACCCAGGACGGGTGAGGGTGAAGGAAAATAGAAAATAAAAATAGGAAATGAAGATAAAAATAAAATAAATATTACAAGGATGGAGAATTAATATTAATACTAATTAATATTTTTGAAACTAAGTGGAGAGGCAATGATAGAGAGAATATAAGAGTGGGATAAAAAGACTTTTGGGGTGTCAATCTGAGGACAGGGCTGAGTTGGATGAGTTTAATGGTGATTACGATGTGCTTGGAGTGACCACCAGTGATGATGAAGTTATGCCTCCATTTATCTTCCTACAGTTTCTCAGATTTAGCACGACGACCTAGATCAAGTTACTTGAGGGGGTAGTGATGCCCTGGATCAAGAGAGTGGCTGATGGAAGACACTATATCTGGCGACAGGACTCTGCACTATTTCCCACAAGCAGGAGAACCAAGTCATGGCTGTCAGACAATGTTTACAACCACATTACGCTTTACATCTGTCCACCTAACTCCCAAGACTGTACCCCCAACCTCGTGATTATTATATATGGGGCGCAGATGAGCGAGAGACAAACAAAACTCCATGTAAGAGCAAAGATGAACTGAAGGCAAGGATTATGGCAGCATTCACCAACTTAAACAAAGTGACCGCCCAGAAGAATTGCAGGAAATTCCAAAGTCGTCTGGAGGTTGTGGATGAAGCCAATGGCGAATGTAGTAAATTTTATAGTTAAATTAGTAAATTCAAAATATATTTGTGGAATTTTAGTAGATATATCTGTTAAAATGAGATGTCAATTTTTTTTCATTCATGTGTAATTTAGATGACAATTTATCCATCGAACACTTTACATATATATATTAATTTGAGTTTTGTTTAAACGTTATTTTAGATGGCTACTCATATTCGAGTAAATGCTCTGCTTATTTAATTAAACAGTATTTATATTTAATTAATTACATTTTTTCTGACATGATTTCTCCAATATTCATTTCGAGAAATCGTATCAGAAAATATTTTTCCGCCGGTAGGATTTGAACCTGCATCCTCTTTGGGGAACAATCATTAGATCTGACGGGCTTAAAGAAATATAAAGGGGAAACAGGCCGCCCTTTTAAGGTAAGGCTTCAAGAACACCAGAAAGCTGTAACACGAGGGGAAGTGGAAAAATCAGGCGTTGCTGACAACATATGGAGAGAAAATGGAGATCACCGCACTCTGCGGGATCAGGTTGAGTTCATAGACGAAGAACACCATTGGAAAATTCGTAAACTTAAGGAATCAACACTTATGCTAGGCCACAAAAATCTCCTGAGCCGACCAAGCATAGAAATGAATACAATATGGGAACCAGTAATAAAGAGTGTCAGAAAAAAGCGCTAATAACAACAAAAATTGCAATATGAGCTCTGGTAAAAGCATGAAATGTTAACAGCAAATATTGCGATATGAGCACTGTTAAAAAAATAGCTGAGACATTAGGTTTATAATACCCGGTAATGCATACACAGATGTCCTCAAGTACACAAGGATAAAGGCGTTGGTTAGATCCACGGACAGGACCCAAAGAGTTCAATACCCAGTTAAGGTAGTGGAGAACTTGGAGAGGGCAATTACCAGGAGACAACTGATAACTGACACCCATTAAACATGGCACGTGGAACTAGAACAGTCTACACCAGTGAGCGAAATAAACGGTTCAGTTCTACATTCCAACCGCCTGAAGAAGGCCGGTGTGTACAACGACCGAAACTTTGTAATAAATATGGCGACAATGATGAGGACAATAGTTCGAATAATGTAAATAGTGTACTAACTGCTTAAAAGATTCGGCCACGTAGAAATTGCCGTTAAACAAAAATCCGAAATAGTACTTTTGAACTGTTTAATTAAATAAGCAGAACATTTTCTCCAATATGAGTATCCATCTAAAATAACGTTTAAGTAAAATGATATTAAAATATGCTTGATTTAATCCATTTCATTATATATATATATATATATATATATATATATATATATATATATATATATATATATATATATATATAATAATCGACTCTCCTGTCGCGTTCGACGTATGAGGGTCAGGCCGATAAGTCCCCAGGAAACCGACATCCCGACACCGGCACATGAGATTTGTTTATAGTGGTGAAGGACTCGTGCAGGACCAGCCACACTTTTTGGAGGGACGAATACAGAAACCTGGTGCACCGAATGCATGCCACAAGGTTCCCAAACGACCCTCTGCAGAAAGGTATGTATCCTCTTCATCTCCCTCCAGCTATGGGTAAAATAGCAGGACAGACTGGGTTCTATAGCCTTGGATGGCAACTGGTCTAGGAGAAGGACAACTCTGAATATATATATATATATATATGTGTGTGTGTGTGTGTGTGTGTGTTTGTGTGTTTGTGTGTGTGTGTTGGTCTGTTTGTGTGTGTGTTAGAATGTATGTCCAAACATGTATTGTGAAATTCAACGACAATTTATGTTACTTTATGCTTTATTGTATTTTGTAATTTTCTTTATACACACAGATCAAAACTGGAGATAGACTGTCCGAAATTCATGTTTTGTTCTGTTTTATGCTGAAATATTTTTGACTGGAATTATTTTGAATTGGGCGTGTTAAGCTTTCGTCAACGATGAATTCGTCTAGATAATTAATTAAAATACAAATGTCGCCCAGATAATTAATAGAAATAATTAATAATTTTATTAAAGAGAAATAATGATTGCGTATAATTTCATAGTGAACCGGTCTTAACAGCCGTGAAATCGACGCTTCATATAAATATCGAAATTATAGTACGATTTTCTTGACGGTGGTGATATCCGGAAAATTTTCTTCAGCACTGTTGATCATGTTTCAAATTTGAGTCGATGCCTGGAATTTCAACCGCTGATTCTCTAAAGTTTGACACGTATTTCTTATTTGGATGTTATTGTGATGTAAAAGGACCGAGTGGAAGTGAAAGAAAGGCTGGGTCAGTATAGCTTGAATGAAGCTTTATTCTACTAGAAATCTATTCCGGTAGCGAACCGTAACAGGAAAATGGCCGACTACCTCATGGAGAGAGAAAGACAAAACAAAGGGAAATAATTCAGTCCTGGAAGGTCAGAGAAAGATTAAAGAGTTCTTCTATTTTCACCACAGTTATAGACAGCAAAATATTAATTTTATTCTTCCAGTGGACACTGTGCCAGTTGAGGCTTTGTAATAAGCTTTGTATACATTTAGCCGGAATTTAATTTTTACCCCAACCGTTTATTTTTAATGTGACAAAGACTTTACACCAAAATATAAACTAAAGATAGCAGACCATACATATTTTTTGTGTCAATGGACAGGTTTACAGTCGCCAGCTCGACTACGATTTACAATATCAAATCGATTATTATTAACATAATGAGGATTTTACTAAACATTATAAAATACATTTTTTTAATTTGAGAAAAAAAACTTTCACTCTGATATATTAACTTAAACATATACAGTATGGTATAGAAATCAACACTACATAGTGACTGCCAGTTTTACACCTGAACACCATGTCCTCGTCAACTTTAAACATCGCCTTAAGATATGAAAATGACAGTCATTATGCTGTGTTGATTCCTGTGCCCACTCTCTATAGCCATAAACGCTCTCAACTGTTTCGATTCTTCCCTATAAATTACAGCGGATTTAACACAATATGGTTTCTGAAAATTCTCCTACCCGCTAAAGACTGATCTCACTGAAATCGTAACGGTCTGCAATATCAGCTTATTTTCCACTTCTCCATATCTTGATGTTCTGTATGTATATTCATTACACAGACCAAAGTATTGCAAATAATCTAACATGCTACTATATTAATACATTTACTGCTATCTTACTAACTTACTTACTAAGCATAAAATTTATCGGCTAGAAAGTGGACACAGTGGACTGAATTCAATTTCCTGTATTTGTTTGTGCATTAAATTTGAAGTAAGTTTCTTTAAAAAGAGATGAATATATTTATTCTCCTAGAGACATTGTTTAAACAAGTTTCGTCTTGTGTGGCAACCAGTCGAGGTAAAGCACACCACTAAATTCAAACCTGCGAAAAAGCCAGAGGAAACTACTCCATGAAGTTTGCAAAGAATTCATGGCAATTCACAGAAAATAACAAAAATGTATCTCTGGAGAGGTATGGTAGTCTACATACAAAAATTTTTTATATATATATACTGTTTATAAGTTATTTTAATAGATAGGGATATTTAAGTAAGTAATCTGTTTATTATAAACAGTATTAACAACATTTAACGGCCTGAATACCTGAGAAATTTCAAAGAAAATAAGTATCCTCTTATAGAAATCGAACTTCTATCCTACACGGAAACGTCATATCGCCTGACGTGCTATACTATTTAGCTACAGAGGAAGCGTCTAGTTACCAAGGTCAAATTGTTGTTTTAAAATATAAATTTCTTCTGGTTTCTTTTGTTTGCTCATATCTGCTCGAAGCGTGTCTTAATGTAAACAAATGATGTCATATATTAGGAAATGAACAATGTCCGACAATTATTTTAAGACATTTTTTATGTTTATACGTTATTTTCATAGACAAATATTTAAGTAAATGGCCTGTGTTAACAAAATTTACCGGCCTGAATATCCGAGAAAATTTCGTAGTAAATATATTTCCTTTGAGCCTATATTCTACACGGAACTCTCACATGACCTGATGTGCTATACTATTTAGCTATAAATAATTTTGTGTGTGTGTGTGTGTGTGTGTGTGTGTGTGTGTGTGTGTGAGAGCGTGGTTTCATTTATCTGAGAAGATCTAGTTTTCAAAAAGATTTAACTCTGCCCTCAGTATTAACGTTCTATAAGATTAGCAGGTTAAACCTTTTCTCACGGGCAGTTACTTGTATGTCTATCTTTACATTCTGGATTATTAGAAATGTTACATTATCTTTATTATTCATTAACCAATTTATGCACGGGGTGTTATTTATCATTATTTGCTGAGTTTGGTTTTGTCTGTTAAAAAGACACAAATCACCTATCGTTCCTAATCAATCATGCATCTAAGAGCTGACGCCGCTTACCTTTGTTGATCAGACGAAAACCTGTGTTTTCAGCGCGACTTGTCCTTAAGGTAGATATTTGTTCTTTATTTGGAGTTGTTTATTATTTTTAACACCCGACAACTACGGATAATCGATTAAAGAATAATAATTATTTATTTTGTTTAAGGTTTTTATTTTTTTATTTTTGTCGATTTGGTCAAGCAGTTTTGGCGATTAAGCCGACTTGATTTTATCATGATCAAAGATAACGATTCTAAAAGTGTTGAACATTTTAAAGGTTGAAAATCACATGATTCCTAAGAAGAAAAGAAAGAAAACACAAGAATATGAACACTATATAACTGACGAGATAACGTTCAATAAAATGGAGATCACATGAAGAAAGACAGAATTAAACGAGAAAATTAAATGTTATCATTGCACATTGTTTCATTTTATTCGATTTTATTTTGTTTTGTTTTCTGTAATTGCTGATTTTTAGAACAGGAGGGATAAAAATAAATGCCGGCCCGAGGAAATAATGTTAATAAGAAAGCAACTAAATAACTCTCCACATGAAAACAAATAGAAAAGTGTAAGAAATAAAACTAAAAACAAAAACAAAAGAAGCAAAAATACAGAAAAAACAAAATCCACACGCATATAAACCAGAGGCAAACATTAAAAAGTAAATGATTATATAAAATAAATAAAACTTGTACAAAGCGAATGTTAAGAACGGAAAAAAAAGAACAATGAATTAAAAAAAGAAGAAAAGAATTATAGCAAATGAGTAATGAATTAAAAATGGCCGCTTTGTCCGTCTGACGGCAGTGTGAATTGAAGGAGATTAGTATTATGGGAGATGAAGAAAGAATTGGAAAAAGAAAGATCAGTTGACTGTTGAATGCAGTTTGTGACTTATCAGTATTAAATCTTTCAGAGAAAAATAAAATAAACTTTCCATTTGTGAGTTATGACCATCGCCCTTGTGATTTCAAACTGATAAGAAAATGACGATCTTAGATGCGATTTCTTAATTCCGCATTGTTGTTTAACTGATTTTCTACGTGTGTGCTTCTGCTGACGTTTCCGTCTCTATAGGTGTACACAGTTCGGCGTATTTATTTTAAATGTCGTAAGTGAGCGATTATATACAAGCATGTGAGTTGGGTCTCCCTACTGAGAGATAGTGTTCCGAATTTCCCGCCGGTGTCTTCGTTCGTTGTCCGAGAGTAGATCAAAAGCTCGGGTTCTGATTTCCAATATTCAAAGAAGACAGGATTACCAGATATATAAGAATGGAGGAATACATCTTCCAATAATAATAATAATAATAATAATAATAATAATAATAATAATAATAATAATAGCAGCAGCAGCAGCACTAATAATAATATTTTTTTTTCTTGTCAGCGGAAAGTGTCATGATGCAATTTCTAACCGGAAAGAAATGTGTAGACGCCAAAAATCAAAGAAAATAATAATAATAATAATAATAATAATAATAATAATAATAATCGCTGTTGTAGTTGAAGCCCTCGGATTGGTTGGAAAAGATTCCAGTAGACAAATTGAATGGAATCCTGGAAGCCCATGCCTTAAAGAAATACAAAAAAAATTGTTCTCACGAGTACAGCCCACACCTTACGAAGAGCTTTATCTATATATTTTTTTTTCATTTTTCGTTTTTTATTTTTTATTTTATTTTGCTTTTTATTTATTTATTTTTTTTTCAGTAGAAAATGTCCTGATGACATTTCTAACCTTAACTTTCTGGGCGAGACCCGGAAAGATATGTATACACACCAGAAATCAAAGGAAATAAAATAATAATAATAATAATAATAATAATAATAATAATAATGTCACGATGGTACCAAGTAAATCTTCTGATTTTAACTGAT
Source organism: Acanthosepion pharaonis (assembly GCA_903632075.3). Taxonomy (NCBI): domain Eukaryota; kingdom Metazoa; phylum Mollusca; class Cephalopoda; order Sepiida; family Sepiidae; genus Acanthosepion; species Acanthosepion pharaonis. Next base: position 576,475 of record CAHIKZ030000916.1, on the reverse strand, counting down.
TAGGTGTGTTATTGAATTAAGATGAACTGCATTAAATATCCTGTTCATTACCACAGAGTTGATTGTAAGTTATCTGAGTATAACGAGTTTGGGGTCTACCTTAGAGGTTGATGCATGGTGCATTTTTGAAATAATAATAATAACTGTCTTATTTAACGTGGATACCTGTGCCCTGACATCCATTAACCTAAAAGAAAAATTAAATCAAAAAAAAAATTAAAATCAGATTCCTTAGCTCAGCTACTTTGGCAGCGAACTATTCAAACATCTTCATGTTTAGTGGTTCCGAGGCTCTCCACAGTGGGGAGTTCAGCTGCACTACATTCACTAAACTGAGTTTCGAACGGCTGCGGGCTAAATTTGCACATGGCACTGAACTACTGACAGTGTATCCATGGCGGTGATAACATCGTATCGCTGGTGGAACTAAACTGAAAAAAATCTCCATGGCGATGGTCTCTATCGATGTAATCAATGGTCAAGTGACTGTGGCCGAGGTGAGCCTTCAAGTCGGATATTTGCTGTGCTTTGATTTTGAGCAGGGTGATCTTCGCCATGTTTACTTTGCCCATGTTATTTGTGACGCCACAATATTTACAATGCACCAAGATCCACATTCTGTCTATATCTTTGTATCACTTCTTTAGGTTTTTATTTGCTCATATGTTGCACCATCGAACACATCTTCTCTTTGTTGCTTCTACTGCATTTGCCATTTAAAAACACTCAATGTTGTTCAGAGCATACACACTATATATCATTTTAATAGGGGGAAAATTGTAACTAGCACGCTTATCATTCGGCAAATAAAACTTGACATGAATTTGCTGCATGATATATTTTAACTCATTTATTGCCAACAGTATAAGCTGAACATATACATGATAGTTTATCAGTGGTGAAAATGCCGAAAGAAATGAAGTTTAATTAGGGAATAAAATTACTTTCAGTTTATAAAAGCGATATGCTACGATTATGTTCTTCAATAAATATTTTCAAATAGTTTTCCTGTAGAAATGTAGAATGTTTGAAACGAATATGTTTGAAACTAATTTGTTTGAAATATGTTTTGTTCGAAATCTTTTCTGTCCTCATTATCTTGTATTAAAACTAACTGAATGAATAACGGAAAAAAAAACGCATTTTTTTTTACTTTCCATTGAAAAGATGGCTGTTCGTTTTGGTTTAAATATCAGGTTAAACAATTAACCAGATGAGAATATTTGAATATCATTCATCATGTGGCGTTTGTTAATTAAGCATATATATATATATATATATATATATATATATATATATATATATATATATATATATATATATATATATATATATATATATATATATATATATATATATATATATATAATTATATATATATATATATATATATATATATATATATATATATATATATATATATATATATATATTCAGAGGACAGAATCCAGCCAGGAGAACTCAATGTCCAGGACAGAGATGAATATAATCATCAGACCTATTTGAATTTGTAGGTCTGATGAATTGATCGTGATTACGATTCCAATGTAATAAATTATAACCATGGAATATTAATGTTTGAGAATTATATATATATATATATATATATATATATATATATATATATATATATATATATATATATATATATATACATTTACATTGAGCACTGTTTTGTAAAAATTAAAATAAAAATATCAATAAGAACACCGGATTATATATCTTATTGTTTTCTTTATATATATATATATATATATATATATATATATATATATATATATATATATATATATGTACATACATACACATACACACACACACACACACACACACACACACACACACACATATATATATATATATATATATATATATATATATATATATAAGTACAGGGTTGGTAGATATGGGATAAAATACCGATAACCAAAAACACTATTTTTAAAAGAGTCCTCAATACAGCGTAGAACAAATAACATTTATCATTTAATATGACAACACATAATATTTATCACTTGATAAGGCATCCCTAGTGTTGAAACAAAATTGTAATTTTTCTGCATATGTTATAATTTTGAAGATACCATTTGAGTTATTCAGCTAAAAAGAGAACTGGTTAAAATCGTTTTGTGTTAGAGCAAGTTAAAACTGTTTTGTGTCAGAATCACTGTCTTCCCAACTGAGTAATTTTATGAGGAAAAGAATTATACAGGTCTTCAGTAATGGTACCAAGAATTATAAGCTGGCTTCCATCTACAAATTTCATTCAAGAATTAATAAGAGAACGATGATTAAATTCAAAAAAAGAAAGTAACACTAGAAAAGAAACTGCATCAAGAGGTCAGAACCGAAAGCGGGATCATCATTTCAACTTAGAGCTAAAATGATCAATTCGAAAAGATCCAACTCAATCCATAAAACATTTGGCGCGTGAAAGAGGACTTTCATCTATGACATCTGAAAGAGCAGTGAAAAGAAGACTGGAAAATGAAATCATATGTGAAACGTGTGAGACACTTGTTACACCAGGACATAAAATTAGAAGGTTAGAGAGGGCGAAGATCGTCTTGAATAGGTTGGGCAATGATAATGGAATAACATTTATATAATTGAACTTTATTTCAATTCTTAATGAGCTTTCGATTCTTAGCTATGATTACTCAATGATGTACATGTCTTTTTCTGTTAAGCTTGGAGAATAATTATACATTTTTATTGCTCAAAGTCAAGCTCAATAGTATTATAAAAACCTTGGAGAATTCCAGTAAGATATCTGTAATCACTTCTAAGTTACGACCTTTCAGAACTTAATATACCAATTGAACAATTTTGCTGTAACACAATTTGGACAATGTTGCTGTTTCACACGATATATCACAAGTCTATATACAAATCTGTTAAAATGAATTTGAGTGCAGAAGTCGTTGAAATGTTCTACTCTATGCTAGCCAACGCCAAGTCTCAGTGCAAATCATAGGAAATAGTTATTCTCATGGGAGATATGTATGCCAGAATAGGAAACGAGAGGGAGGGTGAAATATTTGGTAAATTCGGAAGAGGAAGCCGAATGAACGCGGAGAAATATAGTTGTCAATAGTATACGGTGAATGACCAAGTAGTTGATAAAACCTGGTTTCAAGAACACCCAAGAAGAATATGGATGTAAAGAAGTCCAGTAGTAGAAAAATAACCCCCAAAACCCCGATCGACTATAAAACTATCAACAAGATATTCAAGAATGCAGTTTTACACTACAAAACATATTCAATCGCCGACTGTAGAAGCTGTTGTCTTTTCATGATATGTAAGAACGGAATTTGAAAATTTGACGCTTAGACGACATATAAAGTACAACGAGTACAGAAATTGAACAATCTTGGAAATGTTTTGCGTGACGAGAGAAAATGCAAAACGGAACTCAGAAGACGGAGTGGGAAAACGAAATTATTCCCAAAACTAAAGGAATTATAATGAAACATAAAATATGTTACAGAAAAAAGATGTAATATCAATGCTTCTATACTGCAGCGAATGCTGGACAATTTCCTCACATCGACAGAGGAAATCTTGAAGTTGTTACATATTCAATCTTCGACTGTAGAATCAATCGCCTTTTAACACAGACTGAAACTACGGAATTTGAAAAAGACTAAATCAGCACCAAATTGCAATACAACAGATTCTGAAATGACCCAAATCTGAAGGGGAAATTTATAGACAGCGTGAAAAGCAGATACTAGGAAGAAAAATGGAAACTCGAAGTGGGACACTTTAACAGATGCTTTTTTAAAAGAAGAAATCGAGATAATCTTAAAGTATGATAGACGAAGAAAAAAATGAATAGAATACAGACGAAATTCACGACATGATGAAAGAGACAAAATCTATGCCAAGTCACTGAACAGAATACAGGACACTACAGAAATAAATAAAGAACAAATACAGGAAGACTAGACAAAAACCCTCCAGAGATGGAACGAATATATCGGTGAACTCTTCGAGGAAGAAAGAGAATAACCGGCAATACACGGAAATATTGACGGACTGGAAATATTAAAATCGGAAATGGAAGCAGTATTGACCAAATTGAAAAGAAACAGAGCGGCAGGGCCAGACAGAATTGTAGTAGAAGGACTTAGAGGATTTCGGCATATGCAAGATCACAGAAATAATAAATAAAATCTACAACAGTGGTGATATATCACAAGACCTATGTAGATCTATTAGATCTGCCTAAGTAGCCAGGTGGAAATGAATGCAAAATCCTGCAGACAATCAGCCTACTGAGCCACATAACTAAACTGACCATCTGAATTCTAATGAATAGAGCTCGCAGCAGAATCAGACAGGTAATAGGATACGAACAGTGCGGGAACAAGGAACGCAATATTTATGTTCAGAATGCTACCAGAAAGAGCAGTATTAACGCAGAAGGACGTACACATGTGTTTTAGAAATTAAGCAACGGTGTTCGATAAAATACGCTACAAACATCTATTGGAACAGCTTATAAACCTTGATATATTTGGGAAATATATTAGAATGATCAAGAACTTATACTGGCAAAAAGCGGTCTGAATACGGATAGAAAATGAGTTCAGTAGATATACAAAACTAGGGAGTTTTGTAAGACAAATATGTGTCTTCTCGCCGGACATCGACCTTATACATCGAAGCGATTCTGGGAAAGCTAGAAGTTCAAACATAATTCATTATTAGTGGACACAATCTTAGCAACATCAGGTATGCACATGACACGGTGTTGATAGCAGAAACCGAAAGGAAACTACAAGAACTCCTATAGAAGGCAGTGAAGGAAGGTGAGAAGAAACGATTAGATATCAACTGAAAGAATACAGAATTTATGATTGTTAGCAAAAAGGCTGAAGCCGAAAGTGCGAATTGCAAATCGGTGACGCCAAAATCAAATAAGTGCGGTGATTTAAATTATCTGTCATGTGTTTTAAAAGAGGAAGAAAAAGTGACATTGAGATCAGAATACGTATTAGAATAGACAGGGGAGCATTCCACCAAACGATAAACAAAGTAGTAAAAAATAGGAATATTTCGCTAGAAACTAGGAAAAGAGTAAAAACTGATCTGTGATATCTGCCCTCCTTTAGACTGTGAGTGCTGGATGACCTCCTCAGAGATAAAGAGGAGACTTGAAGCAAAAGAAAAGTTGTTCTACAGATTGATACCGAGGATAATGTGGACGGGATATGTGAATAGCGACGTAGCTTTGGTGAAGACAGGAACAAAGAGGAAAATAAAACATAACATCAAGAAGAGACAGTTGGTGTTTCTGTAACATATAATGAGGAAGGATGGTTCGGAAAATCTGATACTCACAGGACAGGGGAATACAACGCATAATATACATAATGAGTTTGTGTCAATGGATGGCGGAACAGAGCTTAAGACAAATGATAGAAAGACAAATTATATTAAGTGCTACACACACACACACACACACACACACACACACACACACACACATATATATATATATATATATATATATATATATATATATATATATATATATATAGTAAAGTTGGTATATGATCCAAGTGGATTCTAGTAATATAAAATATTAAAACTGATCCACAAAAAGAGTTCAATGTATTTATTAATAAAGAGCAATATAATTAATAAACAATAAAATCCAAAATTACCTCATGTGGAGAAAAGTTAAATTCTATTTCCCGCCTCTCTAACTGTATAAACACGAACTCAGTCCACACCGGGGTTGTTATCTTCGTTTGCCGAAATAGGCTATTCCTCATATGAGTTAATTTGGATTTTATTGTTTATTAATTTTATATATATATATATATATATATATATATAGATAGATAGATCGATAGATAGATAGATAGATATATGTCCATGTGTATGTGTGTGTGTACGGGATACCATGGATATATTTAGCAAAATCATACAAAGATATCTTGAAATACTGAATAGTAAACTTATTCAGTAAAATCGCCACTGACTTAAACTAAGGCCGCCGGACGACTTCGAAATCTCCTGCAACTCTTCTAGGCGGTCTAGGCAAGTATTATGACAGCATTCACAAACTTGTTAATATTCATTATATTAATTTCATCACGTTTAATATTAGTACTTTATTTCACTAAAATTATATGCAATAAATTCAAATTATATATTTTAAAAATATATATTTGTTTCATTAATATATTTTTGGAATAACTTCCGTTTGTATTGCTATAAATACAATCAAAATTTCTATATCGCAATTACTCCAATAAGACACAGGTTGTACAGATCATATCAAGGATATAATAATTTTTTATAGGCTCGTGTTCTAATTTTCCTATTATTTTTGTTTAATTGTAATCAAGGCTTGTTTAACCAAAATAATACCTCATAAATATAACCTAGGCTGTACCATTTACTAATAATTTTACTAATTTTACTAATTACTAAATTTTCTTGATTTGCCCTGCTGAAATTGGGGTGTGTCTTATATGCCGTCAAATATGGTATATATATATATAATTATTTTATCGTCTAAAAAAGTACTGCGATTAAGCATTTTCTTGCTTTCGTATAAGTATATAAAAAAGCGTCATTGTCAAGAACAAGTATAAAAAACAGAGCCATTGTCAAGAACAAGTATATAAAACAGCGTATAAAACAGCGTCATTGTCAATTCACTTGCAAAATTCAAATTGTAGAGGATTAATATTGTTGATGAATTCATATCCCCCCCCTGCCACAACACGTTGACTGTGTTGGGGGAAAAACATTCCCAAAGGCAGTGGATATATATATATATATATATATATATATATATATATATATATATATATATATATATATATATATATATATATATATAAAATTCATTTTTCGCCCTTGAATGTGGAGTCTGAAGATCCAGAGAAAAATAAAATCTCTGGTGAAATAAATTACAACTAATGGAACCTTAAAGTGGTATGTTTTACCTTTAAATTAAATTTTTCGCTCTGACTTAACATTGAGCTCTCTAAATTTCATCCTCCTTGGGATTATCCATATGGATTACCAAGATTTTCGTTACTTAACTATATACATATTCATACACACACACACACACACACACGCACACACACACACACACATATATATATATATATAGATATAGATAGATAGATAAACAAACATCCCTGATAGTGTGTCATAGAATAACCGAAAAATGGATATATATAGAAAATTTGGACAGTTTTTTTTATATTTTATGCCGACTTCATTAAATATATCTTCTGTCTAGTACAATCTTTTAATTTATTTAATTTTACGAATATTTCTTTCAACTAAATATAGTTTTAGTTATGTATCTGTTATTTTACTATTATCACTCAAAGGAAACCTTGCCTTCTGGAAATAAGAGTCTCTATCTCACGTCCGACTTTTCTCGTGAGGCTTGTCTACGTACAACATCTGTTTTACCGCTTGCGATATTTGAACCAGCAACTATAATTTATAATAATACTAATTGTAATACAATCAATCTGTTCACATCTACTTATCGTTCGATCGATATTTCTATCTATCTATCTATCTATCTATCTATCTATCTATCTATCTATCTATCTATCTATCTTTTTCTTTCTGTCAGTGTTAGGTAAAATAAATGATATATTTTGGATCCAGAAGTGATCACATTGTTATTAAAATTATTTATCATCATTATCATCATCATGATCCGTTGTGGTCGTAGGCTCTCTAAGTAGCTGAGTCCCTGATAACATTGCCCCGATTCATAAGAGTGTCTTTGAATGATCTTCCAGGTCAATCAGTGAGGTTTTCAGCCTAATTTTCCTCTGTCAGTATCACATTATTTTGCCTGAGGAAGTACATTATAGCCCAGCCTGTGGCTGTACATTATAGCCCAGCTTTTTCTTTTATTAGGACTGTTAATGAGGTCTTCCAATGCGTTTGTTTCTTGTTTGATAATATCTCGCACTGCGTCATTTGTGATCTGACTTACGTGGGAGTTGCCTAGTATAGCTCTGTAGAATCTTATTTCTGATGATTGCATTCTTCGCTATAATTCTTATTTAAAATTCAAGATTCTTGAACGTATAGATTAAATTTGAGCAAGTCAATAGACACAATGATGTTTGAATTCAATGAAATCTTCTCGTCTTTTCAAATGCCTTTGTAGTTTTGTGCTAAATGCGTCTATATATGTATAAACAAATATAAATAAAATACCCCAGAAATAAATATCTTTAACATTTAATATTATAGGCAAGATAACAATATTTTTTTATCGATTTAAAGCAGAATGCGAGACACAAGATTTTTCTGGCTTGTATTGACATCAATAAGTAATAGATACAACCAAATTTCTTATGATTTTTACATTCTGTTCATTGTATTTTTTCGTGTATATTTTATCATTTATTTTCATAGTCATGCTAATTGCGACATTTTTATAGCCACGACATTCCTCTTGTAGCATCGTTTCTCTCTTTAATCCAATTTAATAGCCTTTATATCTTTGAGTAATTATCCGGAATTGCACAAACTAGAAAACAAAAAAAAAAGAAAAAGACAAAGAAAGACGAAAACCACCTTCGCCATTGTAATCGGCAGCAGAGAATTCCTTCAAATAAGCACTGTGGTCAACCCGAGAGAGATTAGAAGCGTTCTCTGTTTGTTTGTTTTTATTGTTCTTTTCCCTTTGATTACATCATTTTGTTAGCAGCGCACATAATGTATGGAAGCCGATAGTAGAAATAATAAACAAGAATGTTAAAGTTATTCTATTTAAAAAAAAAAATCATTTATTAATCCAAAGAAAGGAAAATAAATTTGTAAATATGACTACAGAAAAACATCTTAGATTTGATTGTTCAATTGTTTTTTTTCACTTTATTTTTATTTGAAAAAAATTTTATTTTAAAGACTTGGCATAGTGGTGTCCATTGTCATCAACCTGCCCATAAAATTGAATTTAACAGTTGAGATCATGTAAGAGCCGAATACAGAGCGGTGTAAAGAAGAATCAACTATTCTTTAACATTAACTATCACAAAATATAATTTATTGTTCGGTAATTGATTTTACAAATGCCATAAAAGAGTGGCTTGTATTATCCTTTTATGTGCCGTATCCCTTCGGGACGTGGGTGATTATTGATTTCGTTAGATAGTCACTCAGTATATACATCTGTTTTTCTAGCGTTCAGTATGCGTTGTAAGCGTCAAATACATGGAATATGTGAGAACGAAGAATTTTATATGGACAACGGAACTCCGAAGACGGACTGGAATAGCGAAATTATTCCCAATACTAAAGGAATTATTATGAAACATGAAAAATATGTTCCAAACAAAGAAATGATGTAATATCAATGCTTCTATACGGCAGCGAATGCTGGACAATTTAATCACATTAGCAGATGGTACCTTGAAGTAACAGAGATTATACACTAGAACTTGCTTGATTATGACGACTCCAATTGGTAAGTAGCTTTTTAGGCTGCCCCTCCTGCTAACGATTATGTCTTCTATATCTCTGAAAATAAACATGGAGATTACCAAATCCAGCCTTAAATAGATACAATTAAATAAGTAAACTTATTCAGACAATGTATTATTTTCCAATAAAACACTGTTTTTACAAAATCGATTTTTCTGACTCGTAAAAAATTTCATGTTACAAACTGAAACAAAATATATTCCAATTTCTAAATCCAGTTAGAGAACACCATCTTTCATCTGTGTCAAATATTTATCAGCATTCAAAAACAATTGCATGTGATTTTCTTCTAATTAAATATATATATATAATAATATTAACAATTTTAAATGTATTTTTATTACCTTAAACGTTATTTTTAGTGGATACTCATAGGCGCTTCATTTATTTATTAAAGATTATATTTATTTATTTTCGTATACCGACCTGAATATTCGTGAAAAGTAAGGTAAACATTAAGCGCAAAATTCTTACTGTTTAACGAGAATAAATTGCAACTGATCTCACTTTTCAACAGCGGTTTCCGACGATTTCTGATGAATATTGCCTCAGAGACACGCAGATAAGTTTCAGGTTCAATTCAAAACATTACCTGAGTACAGTTAGCACTCTTCAATGCAATATATACTCAACATTTCCGAATTAACCGCTAAAAAACATTAACATTAGCTGATGTTAGTCATTTTGATGTGAGGCCTCTACATTTTAATGTGTTGCTTATACATCGTTTCATCGAACCGTATTTAAACGCTATATTTTTGGAACAGTCTTTGGTCAGAAATAAAATTGGATAGATCGTAGCAAGAGATCTTGTGTCCAGAAAAACTGAATAACCATTAATCTTATATATTTTCTGCGAGAAATTTTAGTTTTTACGTTGTGTCTATGGTAGAATAGAAAGGAATTCCTCTAAAATGAATGCCTTCTAGTGAACGTTTCGTAAGAGTACTTCTTCTAATAAGATCAACTAAATAGAGCAATCGACTAATAGTGATTGGAATAACTTTACAATGGAAATTTTTCTCATTCAATAAAGATCGTCCTGGACTGCATATTTAATTAGAGGCGTGACAAAAATCGTTACCACTTGGCTGAGGAGACTTTACACATGCGCAGCATTCACAAAAATTATACTTTCAGACTTGAATAATATATTCGTTTTTGAGAGATTCTCGTCAGAAAATATTCATTTCTCGACAAGACAGAAAAAGACGTTTTCTGCTGTAAAATTTTAAAGAAAAAAATATTTGGAGAGAGCGCTCACATCGCAAACGGATGTGAGACAAGGTCAAGTTTTAAAGTGGGTTTAACCCTCAAACCGTGCAAAAATTCCCTAGCTACCTAGACACTTCACCATTTAGGGATGTCTCAGGTTCTGGGCAATAAACCCAGTCCGAGAGGGAGAGGTACTGCTTGGAGGAAAAGTCGCTCTGTGGCTTGGGTTAATATTCAAAGAATACAAATTCAAGCTCTATTGTTAACATTTGTTTAGCCTCCAGTTGTTTCAACTGCTATTTATAAAGTGGAGATTTGCATATGAATACAACAGTAAATACATTAATATTCAGTAACTGATGTTCAAATTCAAAGTTTGATACGAAATGATTCTTTCAAGAATTATAATTTTGTATTCGCTGAAAGAGCTTGCTAGATAATGCGTACTTAATGGATTAAAACAATTATATGAATGCGATATGTTCTATACGAATACGACTAACACATACTGTGTCGTATTTGTAACTTGAGGAGTAATGGTTTATGCGCAAGAATCACCTGTTCATTCTTCATCGAGAAGGATTTTTTCTATTTTAATTCGCTATTCAAATGAGGTAGTTCATCAATACAGCAGTTACCAGTAATATATTGTCAAATAGAAGTTTACAAGTTTCGTGTTCCAAGAAATATTTTTACCGCCAAAATTTCTTTTTTGCTAAGAGGTTGAATGTAGTCGTGGTGTAACAGTGCTGATTAATACCCTCCCACAATACTTTCGGATATATTTTCACTTGTCCTAGTGTAAGCTCTGGTTATTGATTGGGGTTAGCCTATTTCATACTTAAACGGTGTACATATAAAATAGTCTAGTCTAAAGCTGCCCGTTTTTAATATTCGTATCAACAACGATTTATCTTAAGTTGAATGTTATATGATGGGTGTAACAGACACATACTAATAGCTGATATGAACTTATTCATAAGCAATCAGGTATCCATTTTACTGAAAAGAATTAAGTATGACTGTTAATGAAGCTGTTGATTAGAAGTAAAAAGAATACACGAAATATGCAAACATATTCAAAATAAATTAAGGCGTAGACTCTTTTGACTGTGCACACGAAACAACAGTTGTCTATCACACGTACATGCACACAAACAAAATTCTTTAATCATTTTGACTAAAAGAAATAGTTATCCAATATCTAGACCTACTAATGTGCAACACAAAAATTCGGAATAAAATTGAAAACTGCACACCAGAAATATTTGTCAACGTGTGAAAATGCATGATTCCCAGTTATCATATCTGGGTAAAATGGTATACATCATGGGCAAAGGAGTGGACATATTCCGGCTTAGCGGGTATATACTAGCCGAATACATTTTATAATTTGGTTTATATACTATCCTAACAACCAAGAATAGCCCCGGGTACATTCTAGTCTGAATGTTACACCTGATTACACGATATTTTATTTAGTATGACTCATTATATTCATCGTCATAATATTTGATGGCAACGAAGACCCCACTCTTATTTCCAGAATATATCTCCAGCTCATCTTCATTTTTTAAAAACATGTCTCTTCAGGGCTTTGACGAAAATACCTCTCCACATTTTCTTGTTTTTTTTTTAATTGTTGTTCTTGAGGAAAATACTGAAATAATTTCCCTTTACATTCAACCTAGTATCTAATACAGAATTGTCCTTTTCCTAGATTGCTTGCCTCATCAAGGCTAAAGGGTCAAGTCTACCATATTATTTTCGACAGTTTTAATTCAGAATGTTTTTCCTTTTATTCTGGTTGATCGACTAAATCTAAAGAGTTTGTCCGATTATTATTTACGGGGCGGTTGTGAATTGTTCTCTTTATTATACTATCATGGCTAAAGACTTCAGTTTGTGCTACTCGTAGATAGCTGGGGTGGGCAACAGATAAATACATGCCTTTCCCAAATATATTAGAGTCAGTTGAAAACAACAGCCACGGTCGGGAAATGAATTAGCCTTGTCTTTTCCATTTTCCGCTTCAATACGCCTATCTAAAATTTTCATTCCACAAATCTCTATCTGTAAAAGGCAGGAAGTTTGTGTGTGTGTAACGAATGCACGGCTGCAATTTTCGACGGATTTGCACCAAAATTTACATGCACATGCTCCAAGTTAGCGGTAAGGCCAAGACCGACGTTGCATTTCCCAACTCCCACCGATAGTTGAAATAATCGATATTTTCATGCTTCTTCGGCATTTTTCATGTAGTTTGCGGCCATTTTCTACTGGCCAGAGTGATAGCCTATAGCTGGCTGCAACGAATAGGCAGGAAGGTTCTATTGGCCAGCGTGAGAGCCAAAAGCTGACTGACACGAATGTTTACTAGCATGCTAGCATGCAAAAAAAAAAAAAATAGCTGCATTCCTCACAAGTGGGAAAAATTTAAATCTGCATGGCACTTTACTCCAATTGGCTCATTCGCTAGCTTAAAATCAACGTTGATTCTGATTCCGCAGAACTGGTTTTGGTGTGAAAAAGTATTTGTTGTTAATATTCTTTTTTCATTCGGTTTTTCCAGTTACGATTCCTTTTTTAAAGCTGATCGTTTTATGTTCATTTTGTTTAGTTCTTTTTTCGTAACAGATTTAATGTTTAGTATAGAGCTTAGAAAAATTAGCAATGTGAGATAGGCAAGAGGTAAGGCATGTAGCAGCATCATTACAGCAAAGGGCACTCCTTTAAAGGCAAGGAAGGGCAAAAATATTTTAAGTCAAGTGATAGTAATTGCTGTAAGAGTCTTATTATTTTTTAATTAATTACGGGCAACGCCGGGCCATGCTGCTAGTCTATATTAAATGTAAAGAGGAGGAAGTTTGCTTTGGTTTATTATGTTTTACAGCATATCAACTTTAATGAGTTATTTAATGCCGACAACATTATTATTGCTGGTAATATATTTTTTTTTTCAAAATTGTATTGCTGGTAATATTTTTTCTTAAAATAATGTATTACTGGTAATATTTTTTTTCAAAAATGTATTGCTGGTAATAATGTACTGCTGGTAATAATTTTCTCTGTCTATATTTCTGAGAAGAGGTATTATGTACAATATTTACATTGTGGTATTCGGTTGCAAGTTCTTTATATATTTCATTTTTTTTTAATGTTTTTAAAGGAATTTATGTATTATTTTTATTCCTAATGGTAAATCATGTAAATACGTTTTTCGATGCTTTAATATAATGTGATATATATATATATATATATATATATATATATATATATATATATATATATATATATATATTTTTTTTTTTTTTTTTTTTTCTTACAATTTACATTATTCGGACTATGGTCTTCATCTTTGTCGCCATATCTATTACAACGTTTCGGTCGTTGTACGCTTCGGCCTTCTTCAGGTTGTTGGAATGTCGAACTGAACCCTTTATTTCGCTCACTGAGATAGACTGTTCTAGTTCCACATGCCATGTCTAATGGATGTCAATTATCAGTTATCTCCTGTTAATTCCCCGCTCCAAGTTCTCCACTGCCTTAACCGGGAATTGAACTCACACTCTTTGTGTCCTGTCATTGGATCTAACTAACAACCTACCCCAGCGAGTGAAATAAAGGTTTCAGTTCGACTTTCCAACCGCCTGAAGAGGGACGGAGCCTACAACAGCCGAAACATTGTGTTAAATATGGCAAAAAAGATGAGGATGATAATTCGAACGATGTAAATAGTGTAAATAGTTTTCTCCTTCAAAAATTCATTGTTGATAATATTTTTTTTGCAAAAAAGTATTGCTGGTATTTAAAAATATTTTACACTTTAATAATGCTTTGACCCCTTTGTGGGGATTGACATATTTGTCCATATCTGGGGCCTTAAAAGGTGTTACCATCCTGGGTCAAGGTGGACCTGGAAACACCAGTAATTAAGAGGTGGTTCCACGCTCCTCAAAACCTCCCAAACAGAGGTATTTTTATAAAACGTAGTTTACCTTACCCAGGACGCGGATGTAGTTTATCGTCTTACCCAGGACGCAGAGGAGGGGTACAAGCATGGCATCAACTATGTTAAATAAATTTCAAAGACACTTTTAAGATTTCTCTGACATCGAACTATACTTTCGTTGAAGACATTTGCATCAATCTAATAGATTTATCTCAACAAATTATTATTAACTTTTCTATCTAGATATCAGTTTCATTTTTTATCTGAAGTTTGAATATAATAAATAAATAAAAACACTAGAATCTAGTTTACAAGACAAATAAATAATAGTTTCAAGTCGCAAATGCTATGATTTGATTTAATTTTATTACTGTATTCAACAAGTGCATTCGTTATTGTTGTGGGATTTTTATTTTTAAAACAGGTAACGTGAAAAAGCATAAAAGAACCGCCGCCCATTAGTGAGAAATGTCTCCCTTTCTGTTTGTATATGAGGAACTTGAATAATCAATGACTTTTTAGACGTAGAGAGATTAGGTACTTTAAAAGAAAGAAAATAAGAAAAAAAAGGAATTAAAAAAAAAAAAACTGAAGAATAAGGTAAGGTCAACCGCTTGATCATTTAAGTTGTTTTAATCTTTACGTTGTCTCCGACGGATTTCATGTGTTTGCATTATTTTTTATCACTTTTCGAATTTTAGTATATTTTACTTTCTTACATTCTCCCACTATTAAATGTGTTCCCTTCTTTCTTCTGAAATTGACGTTCTCTTATAAATATTCTGTCTTTTACTTTTTTGTTTCTTTTCATCTTTATTTTCATCTTCTTCAACGTATCGGATTTTCATTTTTAATTCATTTTCTTCTCTTCTCTTTTCTTTTTTGTTTTTGGTTTCTGCTTTTGTTGACTTTTCTTTCGATTCCAAACATGAACACTGAACATTTTCAACGTATTTTAAACGTTAACGTTTTCTTCATTTGATGCTGTGCGTGTATTTCTTTTCCAATATTTTATGCGTGTGTACGTGTGTCTATACGTATGCGTGCATGCTTGCATTTGTGTTTGTGTTTGTATGTGTTGCTGCATCTGGGAACTGCTGTCCAATTTCATTGTGTATTGAACAGTCACAAGAAGAATAGACAAAATTTTCTCTCATGATTTTTTTCAGGTTACTCTTTCTTTCTTCAAACGAATTGTACATTTAGCTTTTATTTGTTCTCTAATTCTCCAACATCTTGATCTTCTTCTCCATCATCTTTTTCGTATTATCTTTTTTCTTTTTCTTTCCTTCCTTCTTTCTTTCTTTCTTTCTTTCCTTCTTTCTTTCTTTCTTTCTTTCGTCCCATTTCTTTCATCTCTTTTGCTTGTATTCTTCACACTTTTTGAAAGTTCTTACTGCCCTCTTATTTACTATTTCATTGTTGTAACTTACGCAAAGACGAATGACAATTATTCTTCGTGTTCATTTTCCTGGATGTGTCAGTCTACAAGAAATGTGGAAGTTGTGTAGAGTCATGTACCACAGCACATAGATGATGATGACGACGACGATGGTGACGTAAACATCTTTCCTTCCGTAATAGAATGTCTTCTTATTTTGTTTTCTATCCCATTTCCGTTGTTTAATTCGCCGGTTTGTCGTACACACATTGACTTCTTTATTAGCTTTAAATTTTTTTTCTGTGACTCCTCCTCCTTCTTCTTCTATTTTCTTACCTTTTCTTTTTCTTCTACAAAATTTCATTCTCTTCTACTTATATTGTTCTCTCCTCTTTTCCCATATCTCCTTGTTATATTCTTTTCCATACATCATGTCCTCATCGTCTTTCTTTTCATATTTATTCTTCACTCCTTGCGCACCAAGCCAGACTTCCCAATTCCACATCATTATTCTGAACAACACTGTCCCAGAATAGACCGAATCCCGAATGAGACACTGAGTTCTACTGTCCCTGCCGATATCGCCTTTTTACGTCCAAATCCCGTGGCTTCTGACGACATCAGCGTCCATAAATTTGAGATGACGCCGCTTCAATAGCCGGTTTAGTTTTCCGTTATTTTTAGGCGTCGAAGGTCGCTAAGCAAATAAAAGGACGACCGAAAGAAAAAGACAGACGTCGTAAAACAAAATATTGCGTCTTGGTCCCCCCCTTTGTGTTTGTAAATGCAAATAACTTTATGGGTTTCTGTACTACCAAACATTCAGTGTAAAACAGTATGGCAGATTTTGCAAGCACGGAAACGAACTGACAAGCAGCATTCAATATCTGCATATTTAACGAGTCTCGAACATTGAATTCTGGTTTCGGCGTGAAATACGCAGTCAGCTTAATTTCGTGGAACATCCTGTATTTATTAATGTGTGGAAATCATATCCACTGCTTCGATGCCCATTCATTGGCTACAGTTCACCACAGTTTCTTCAGGAGATGAGCGATTGTGTCTCTCTATATATTCCTATCCATAGCAGCCCTAAGCAATATTTGTCCTCTTGCTATCACTTGAAGTCCATGTTCTCCCATCCAGTTATAAGTTCATGAAGTAGATTAACCACTATTTCTCTTGACCTTTTCCTCTTTACTATAACCTGTGAGTGTCAAATTCTCCATGTCCCCTTTCTTCCTTATATGTCACAAAAATATCAACCGTCGCTTTTTTGATTTGATTTATAAGTTTTCTTTTATTTTCCATTTTCTTTAAAACTTCCTCATTGATCACTGTTTCAGTCAATAGCATTCCCAGCATCCTTCTGTAGAACCATGTTTCTCTCGTTTTGACCTATTCTTCATTTAGTGCAGTATAGGAATATGGAGTGTTAAAGTTGAATGATGTCGATGACGACTTTTTTTTCTTTAAATATACATCTTTCCTCTTGCTGTCTCTTCCTATGAGTCTCTTCTTCAAATTTCTCGTTAATTTTGCTGGAATTTGCTTAAAATTTGTACTCAAACAAGATGTATGAAAATATATCGATATTTTCCCTGGGTATCAATCAATGGATGAAATAGTTTTAATTTTCCCTCAAAATTGATAATGAATAAATGTAATTTTTAAATGAAACTTTTTAATCTGATATTATTTCTTATTACTACATATGTTATTTTATTTAGTGCGTGTGTTTGAGTTGCTATTTCAAATTTCTTTTCTCAGGAGTGATTTCGCTGGTGAGAAAATGGAATACAGGTTCAATTCCTATCGAGGCATATTTTTATTTCATAGGATTTATTGATCTAGTTTAGTTGATGGAAATATTTTTCATCGTGTGAGAAAATAAAAGAAAACAATGAAGTCAGTTCTCAACCTGGTAGACAACAAAAAATAATGTTTATATATTAAGAAATGTCACGTTAAATATTCATTTAGAAAATACTGTTTACGTTTCGTGTATGAAAATAAAGAAAGCAGATACAGAACTGATAAAGTGCCAGTGAGAAGTGTGTATTCCTTAAGTAGGGAATTGAGTCTCTTCTTATAGAAACGGATGAGTCGTCTTTCGGATTGGTTTTCTTGATGAAAAAAGAAAATACAAATTCGATTTCTGTCGGAAGGCACATTTTCCTTTAGGAGGGTTCTTGGCTTAAACTGGTTGATATTAATTTCACTGTTTAATAAAAAAGAAATGTCATTTCAAACAGGAATAATAAGTAAAATAACGTTATTATTAACAAAAAAATACATAACTGTACAATACGGTACAAAAGTTTAAAATCAAGTGTTTCATCTTCATTGCATTTTTTAAATATTTTGGTAGGCCATTTTATAGTAAAGAACTAGCTTGTAATCGTGAACTGGGTAGTTTTAAAGAACTTTTATTCATTGATGATTTTCGTTCCAGTTAAAGTTTAATGTCTCGGAAATGTTACATCGTTCAATGTGTTCAAAGATCAATTTAATGTTTATTGCTTTTATTAAAAACGGTGTGAAATTGACACGTTATAGGAAAGCCAATAAAGTTTTCAGATTTCAAAAGCAATAGGTCTTTGAATTTTGAAAGCAGGATAAACGAGCAACTGATGAACAAATTAATTGGAGTAAGAAGTTTTTGAATGATGCAGAAAATTATTGACTCCCTAACAGAGGGAGCAGACAAGAGATGCTCAATCATGATGAGATATAGCTAAACCTCAATATTCTGAAGATAGAAACAATTTTTCGGTTTGTCATCCAAAGAGTAACTTTAAGTAGAGTTTTACCGAATGAAAGAGTGTCGGAGCGGGAGGTACAAAGTTCATTTTATTAAGATATCTAAAATATATTTTCATCATATTATGCAGATTTATCATCGTAAATGGTGGTACATATATACAATTTGCAATTTACCGCCATTTTATATTCTTAATTTCGCGTATATTTGTTTGTTTTTGCTCTTGTCCACTGCACTGCATTGTTGGGTGAGTTGGGCTCTGTCTGTGAGAAACATAGCACCATGACGCATTTTGACGATGCACTGTCGGACGCTTTAAAGGGTTTGTGACAGAGCATAGAATTCAGAAAGAGTTGAATGAGTCTTATGGTGATTAAGAATGTATGTCAGCTCGGAAAACACCCTCCGATCGTTCTGATAAGAAAATAAATGTCGAATTTCTTGGTGAGGGTCTCAGACTCAAGACGGAGACCTAAATCAAGTGCTTTCAGGATGGAGTGACGCCACTGGATCCAGAGAGCGGCTGCTAGAAGATTCTGTGTCTGGTAACAGGACTCTGTTCAATGCCACACAAGCAGCAAAACCCAGTCATGGCTGTCAGACTATTTCTGCAACTACATCACAATTTACATCTTGCCACCTAACTGGCCAGACTGCAAACCCGTTGATGCGAGAGACCAACAAAATTCTTCGTAACACCAAAGATGAACAAAGCAAGGATTATTACAGCATTCGCCGATTTAAACAAGCAGACTGTCCAGAAGCGATGCAGGCAATTCCGAAGTCGTCTGGAGGCCATGATTTTTGAAGCCAATGATTATATATATATATATATATATATATATATATATTTGTGCGTGTGTGTATCTGTCTGTGTGTGTGTGTGTCTGTGTGTCTGTGTGTGTGTCTGTGTGTGTGTGGTATTTTAGGAGAGTGAAATTATACTCTATTTGTTCTCATTCTAACTATATATATATATATATATATATATATATATATATATATATATACCTAAATCAAGTGCCTTCAGAATGGATATATATATATATATATATATATATATACTTCATCTTAAGATATTACATCAAAAACATGTAAAAACGATGCACAAATGCAATCATGTTTCGATATGCATTAAACATCTCATCAGGCTTCAGTAAATTGAGTAGACAATTTATTGAGATTTAAAAACACCATGCAACCTCTTTTTACAAGAAAAGGAAGAAAAGTAAAAGAATAAGACACAAGATACACCCGCTTCTCCCGAGAAAAGGAAGAATAAGAATATATATATATATATATATATAGATAGATAGATAGATAGATAGATAGGTAGTAATACGTTGGTATAATCCAGGCGAGTCATATTGACACAACCTAGAATTTGAAATATGTTAAAACTGACTGACAAAAGAGCGCGCTTTTCTAACTTTTTTCTGGGCTTTTCTAACATAACTAAACTCCTCTTATTATATTTCGAAAATGTTTCATTCTAACATAGGGTTTTTGTGGATACATATCAGCTAGCATATTTATGTTTGTATGCACTTGAATGTAGATATCTAAGAGAATGTTTGCGTAGGCAGCTATGCGAGTAGATATTATTAACGTACAAACGCATGAGAACGCATACAAATTTACCAAATTCACAGAAAATTCTTGAAAACACTCCCCCAAACTTTGAGCTCTGATATATGGACGAGTTTAATACCAATAATTCCGAATTAACTCTCTTTCATTTTACCAAATTTATCACTTGATTATTTTTTCAGGTTTTCGTTAATTTCCGTGAATTCCCGTGGAGTTAAATATTAACCGTGTGACCATTAGGATGTAGGTCAGCTCATCGGATTCCCCCTACCTAGGCTCTCCTACCTCCATAATATGATTCCAGTAATAGTACCTTCTTCTTCCCATGCCCCCCAATGATATATTATAATATATAATATAATATTCTCTCTCTCTCTTTCTTTCTTCAAATAAACAGTACACTACAAACTGATACCATACAAAGTTTGAAATATCCTGCGAATTTTAAAATTAAAATTCGTAGGTGAAAATGGTCATTTACTAGAAGTATCTTTATTCCAATTGTAAAGTATATATATATATATATATATATATATATATATATTATAAAGAGATAATCATACATTGAATCAATTATCAATATTCATGCGATTAATGGCGAAATCTCTTCGCTAATATACTTAATATAAGAATTAAACTACGAACAATCCACTGAATGATGCGTTCCTTATGTATAAAATTATTGTCAGATGGATCTAGTGTATTTTTATAGAAGCAAGTACTTTCAAAGACATCATGTCCTCATCGTCAGACTGTAATTTTTCCTTTAAATTCAAAATTTGAAGACGAAATAAATGTGTTGCATATATATATATATATATATATATATATATATGCGTACGTATTATGAAAAGTATGAGAATAATTCAATAAGACATGCTCTAAGAGATAGTGCATTCAATTTGTCGGACTTTGAACTTGATAAAATCTGCATATACTGATATTCCCTGTTTCCATCGAAATCCTACTTAGAGGCATTTAGTAACTGGTTTATAAAAGACAATATTCACAGAGGTTAGAGGCAAATATCCATATTAGATTTGCTTTGCTGCTGCTGTTCGATTCCAAATTTCAC